>WEKY01027100.1:37150-87113 GCA_013390045.1 Picathartes gymnocephalus | reverse complement strand
ATTAACTCAGCTGCTTGTATATCTCCACTTGAAATTACTTGGTTTTTTACCTCTGTCCAGAATACCGTGGGGTCACACGCAGATGTGGACTCTGATCGGAATGTCAGAAGTGTTGAACTCCAGGCTGGTGGTGCTGGGACGTTTGGGATGTTTCATGCTGCAGTGGCAGATGAGGCGAAGATGCAGTGGGAGTATGTCTGTGTCCAGGAGCGATGTTGGGATTTGATGCTGTGATGCTGTGGTTTCTGGTTTCAGCCGGCACAGGCTGGGCTGCCAGGGAAGGTTGGTTCCACCTCGGCTGGCTTGGAGGTTGGGTGTAGGGCGGAGCCACCTCTCTCCTAGGTGGGGTCAGGGATAGAGCTCTGCCCCCCCAGGCAGGGGCCGAGGCAGGGTTCCATCCACATAAGCTTGCCTTGTACCAGGCGACAAAATACACTGTAACAGAGAGTAAAACTTTTCATCTCTTTTTCTTTGCTTGTGCGTATGCCGTCTTTCATTTTTGTTTTAGTAAATTTCCTAATCCTAAACCAATGTTTGTGTTTTTCCCTCTTAATTTCCCTCCTGTGTCCAGCTGAGAAGGGGATGTAATAGAGCACCTTGGGGCACATCTGGTTTCCAGCTAAGGTCAACCCATCACAGCAAGTAGAGATGATTACAATATAAGTCTCAAATCTGTATCTTCCATGGCTTTATTCAATTCAGGATTAGTCATAAGGCTTTTTTGAAGACAGCAATATAATTGAAGACAGCATCAAAGGCAGTGTGATTGATATATTTAAGAATGCTTCTAGCTGGTACAAATTTCAGCATGCACTTGTTTGATTAAAATATAGCTTCATTCTTGAATGTTATAAAAATTTTAAAAAGTTTAATTAGATGTGCATAAATTCCAGCATCTGAAGATCTTTTTTTCTTCATTGGAAGTCTATTTTGCAGTGTAGTCATGGATCACTGATATCACAGCACAAGGCATATTTGCAAAAGAAGGACTTAAGTAATGGATAAAGGGGAGTTTTCAAAAAGTACTTGAAAGATTAAATGCATATTTGCAATTACTTATACATTTTCTTTTTTAAGTAGGGTAAATCAAAGAGAAAGCTAGCTGTTTAAAGCATGAAGCCCTCAGCTTTAACTGTGGAGCAAAAGAAATATCTGAGTGATGTTGAAAGAAGGGAGTAGTCTGGATTAACTTCTGCAATTCGCTTTTCTTATGTTGTCTATATTAAAATTAGAAAAAAACCCAACACTATAGTGGTATATAAGTGCCCACACACATATTTTTACATTATTGGAAAAGGTTTATAAGATTCATTCATAAATATCTACTTTATTTTGTGACGAATGCTTGAAGTCCCTTCATTCCAGTTTGTTTCTATTTGAAACCTTGCATTGAGAAGGGAGCACACTGGCCAAAAGAAGGGAAACTCTGGTTTTTCCTGGTCTCAGAGTAGTAGTAGCCTGCCTAACCTTCAGAGAGGCATACAAACTAGGAGAAATAGTAAAATGTCTTTTTATCTCTGTGTACCAGGCAAAAAAAGCACTTTTCTTTAGATGTGAAAAAGAAATCACATTTTACTGATGAATTAGCTTCAAGCTTATGGTCCTAGAAAGTCTGCAGCAGCATTTGTGGTCTGTTCATTCCAAGCATCCCTGAATACTCCCAGTTTAGAGTCAAAAGAAGGATTGGAAAGGTATTTCAAATAAAAAGCTTTTTCTTGTTGTTTTTTTTTTTTTTCCTTACTTATATATGTACATATAATGTAATTACTTTTCACTGAAATACCTAATAAAGGACATAAAAACCAAAATGAATTAATAATGGCAGCACTTAAATTACACATTAAACACAGCATCATATAAAATATGCAACGTTTTAAAATTTTAAATCCATGGTGATAGAGGAAGTTTTTTGTGCTTTTGGGATTTTGATTTTTTGAGGTTTTTTTTAGTTTATGTAAGATTGCTTTCCTTTAATGGTGTTCAGATTTCAGAAGTATCTTATAGGCCAAGCTGAGGATCTACTACTGAAAAGGTGTTACTTGCAGAAGGAAAGTCAGTTTCAGGAATGTCCAGGAAGCAGTTTGTATCTACAGCCTTCTATAGCAACCTTCCAGGAATTCTACAGAAATGCAGGACATTTTGACATGATTAATCTTACAAATTCAGGAAAAGTAGGTGAATGCAAAGGGTCCAATGGTTTTTAGAAAAGCTTTAATACCACAAAACGAATAATGCCAGGTGCCTGCAGAAGCAGTGTCACTTCTCTATAAGTGAAGAAAATTTTTTTGTTCTGGGATGAGGTGCTGAAAGAATCAGAGCATTTAAGTTGCTGCTTTTTAAATTTACATTTAGTTTTTCCTGGTAGATTCCTGTATGACCAGTTAAAGGTTGTTGAGTCCACATAAATGATGAAGTTGTATTCAGGAGGTAAAATGTTTTGAGCAATCTCAGTCTTCATAGTATATAGAACTGCCGTGACAGACAAGTTGAATTTATCAAAAGCAGGTTAGGTAGAACAAGCAATAACAAAAATCCTCCCTTTGCATGCTGGCTCTAGTGCTGGCACAATCTGCAGGAGAATGCTCTAGCATGGTATAAATAGGAGTTTCATGAGCCAGAGAAACCTGAGAGGAGTAGAGACACCTCCCAGGAGCCTTCAACTTCCATAAGACACTACAGACCTGTCAGTCTGGCCTCAGTCAGGTCAGAGAAGGTCACATAGCATGTCATCTTGAGTGCCACAACACAGCCAGGGCTAGAGGGACAACCAGCATGGATTTAGAAAAGGCAGGTCCTACTTGACCAGCCTGACCTCCTTCTGTG
Source organism: Picathartes gymnocephalus (assembly GCA_013390045.1). Taxonomy (NCBI): domain Eukaryota; kingdom Metazoa; phylum Chordata; class Aves; order Passeriformes; family Picathartidae; genus Picathartes; species Picathartes gymnocephalus. The sequence continues at coordinate 84,290 of WEKY01027100.1, read as the reverse complement.
TCAAGGTGACCATCTTAGTGAATGAAGAAAAGGCTTTGGATGTCATCTACCCGGACTTTAGTGAAGCCTTTGACACTGTTTCCCACAGCATTTTTCCTGGAGAAATTGGCTGCTCATGGCTTTAACAGATACATTGCTCACTGGGGAAAAAAATGGCAGAAGGATCGATTCCAAAAAGAGGATGGTGAATGAACCGTCTGGTGGATGGTCACAAGTGGTGCTCTCCAGGTCTCATTATTTGGGCCAATCCTGTTTAATAGCTTTATTGATGACCTGAATGAAGGGATCAGTTCCACCCTGGGTAAATTTGCAGATGACAGAAAGCTGTCTGGGAGTTTTGATCTGCTGGAGGGTAGGAAGGCTCTGCAGAGGGATCTGGACAGGTTGGATCATCAAGGTCCATTTTTCAACAAGGCAAATTGCGTTTATCACTCTCTACCTGAAAGGGGGTTGTAGCAGGTGGGGATTGGTCTTGTCTTCCAAGAAACAAGCAAGGAAATGGCTTCAAGTTGCACTGGGGAGATTTAGACTGGATAATAGGAAATAATTTCTTCACCAAAAGAGTTTCCAAGCATTGTGATAGGCTGCCCAGAGAATGATTCAGTCACCATGTCAAACTGTTTAAAAGATATGTAGATATGGCACTCAATGACACATAGTTTGGTCATGGACTTGGCAGTGCTGAGTCAAAGGTTGGACTTGATGATCTTAAGGGTCTTTTCCAAACCAAGTGCTTCTATGATGTTTCTAGATTAACAGTTCTGGATAGCACAAGTATACAGTTACTGATGGAATAATCATGTTGCATGTATGATAGCAGATTCTTATACTCTGCTCCTCTGTAGTGTGCTATTACTCAGAAAGGTTCTCAGGATGATAGTCTCTGTCCTAAAATAGCTGAGATGTGTAATGAGACACTGATTCCGACCTAAAATACTATGCTGTAAATATTTGACCTTTCTATCATTTAAGCAACAAGACACTCCACAGTATGATATTGAAACATAATATTAACACAGCTCACGTACACTGAGTTTAGCATACGTGCTGATATCATACAACAATGGGCACCCTGGAGTGTTTTATGGAAGTATAAAATGCCAGATAAATTGCTAGAGGGGATTTCTTATGTCTATATATTTTTTTAAATGATCAGCACAAAGGTGTATTTAAAAATAAAATAAACTAAAAAGCCCACTTAACCACAAACACCTCTTAAATGAATCCATAGGTTTTCTAATTATCATTATTTATATACATTTGTTGCTATTCAAAGCCAAAATAGCCTAGGAAATGTTGCCATTATTTCTAATATAAATATATAATACTAAAGAATGCCTGTCTGAGAGAGACTAAATGAAGTAGATAAGCTAGCTAGTTTTGTAAATAAATATAATCTCTAAATAGGATTAAAGACCTATGGAATCACTTTTCTTCCAAGTTTAGGTATTCTCAAACTACTCAGTGGCTCAGTAACAATGACTTATTATTTCCCAATGCTTTGACACAAATGTATATTTTTTATCTCTTACTAGTGTTTTACTATGTCCCTTGACACCACTACTTGATAGTCATTTTTCATTTTACTTCTTTTGCATGCTCCTTTCATGTAAGAATTTCCCTTTCCTCTTTATATTCAGTAAATGCCCTAATGAGATTTTTTTAAAAAAAGGAATATATATAAAAAAACCCTACCTAATAATTGAATAGGAAATCCTTCCATGTAGAGCTGAAATTGTCTTGTACTTTTATGCTGAAGCCAGTAGCTTATTTGCAGACCTGTCTTCTTGGGGAGTACCATGCACCAAATTACAAAGATCGTTCAGGTCTTGTAAATGCAGGTACAAGTATGCTCAAAAGAACAGAAGGACAGCAGGACACCTGTTAGGCTGTCATAGCAGTTTGTGTGAGTGCCTGCGTGGTACAACAGCCCCTCCCTCACCTCCCTTAGCTCTGATAGTCTGTACATAAACATCAACTTTTCCAAGCATTATCAATTTGGAAGAAGCTTTGTCTTTAACATTTGAAAGTTTATTTTTAGTGGCTGATTCTCTGAACTATATTACCTGAATTATAATTCTATTTTTTTTTTTTCACTTTTAAATCGTTCCTTGGGATTTCAATATTAATGATGTCAAAGGAAGTTCTACAAGAATGCACAGAGAGAATTACCACATGGGCATGGTATAACACAACATACTACTGAGCAGCTTCTGAGTAGGACAAAGATACAGGAAATGTCACCTTTAAAGCTGGGTAAGAAACCCAAGGCTGACTTAGGGATTATTGACCACTGTACCAAAGCAGTCTACATACAGATTTTGGAGCACCTAACCACCTTTCTATAGTTCTGTTTGTGGTTCACAGATCCGAAGGAAAATTCATGTGCAGTGGAGGTGAGGGGTGCTCTTGTGTTACAAAAGGCAGGTTCAAGAAGTATGACTTGCAGTTGTAGCAGAAGGGACCTCAGCCTACTGTTACTGCTTCTTAGAGTCAGTCAGTAGTTTCAGACTGGCACTTTGAAATGAAAAGAGACTGGGTTTACTGTCCCATAAAAACTAAAGAAGTAAACTTTCTTCTCAGTAAGAGGATTACCATTAACGATAAGAAATTATCCATCCCAGAATAACCCAACACTCAATAACTTATTTCAGTTCTGAGCAGAAATTTTGGTTATTCAAACACTCAAATATTAACGTGAAATCTGGTATATTGTCTGAGGGAAATGCATAGGATTCTCCTATATTTTTGAGTTTTACCTTTCTAAATCCTCTATTATTGTTTTGTATGACTTCCACTTGACCAAATAGAAATGCACTCCCCTTTGTTGAAGAGCAATACCTTCAGAGAAGGCACATTCTTAGCTTAGGAATATAAGCTTGACCACAGGGTGCATTTATTTTAAATGCCTGGCACCTGCCAAAACTATGCAGTGATGATCTTTACTGGTGGAAAGATTAGTAATGCAGTGCTTCTGCATTTAAGGCCCCTTCCAACTCAAACCATTCTGCAATTTCCTTTGTGGAAGCAAGAGAGTGAAGGTCTTTGCAGATCTCACTAGTTAAGAAACATCTGCAGTTAATTATCTTGCCAACAAGACCAGCACAACTTTGTTAAGAGAGAAGTGGATTATTCCTGTCAGGCTGTACTGTGTTCTCCTTATCAGGAGGATTTCAATCCTGTTGTTGTTTACCATGCCCTGCTTGTCTGACACAGTACTGGTGCAGAATGGATTGTACAACCTAAAGGTGTGTATAAACTCTGAGCCTTATGGGGAGAATTCGTATGAGCTGTGTGACCCGTTGCTGCTGCTCTGTGTTCTCTCCTGTAGCTACAGTAACAAACACACTGCTGCTGTCCTCACCCCATCTGAGTTGTATTCTGGGTTTTTTTCCACACCACCGTTACCTCTGATGAAAAGACAGTTTGCTGAAATATCAAAATTGCTGTTCCTTTCAGAAGGATGTGCTAGACAAACCTTTGCAAAATGCATACCCTGAATAAGACATCTTAATTAATAATATGTTTAATCAGGAACATGCATACATGCATACATGTATTCAAATTTCCTGAGTTAGCAGAGAACACTTTCTGATCAACAAAACTGCAGTTAAGATTAATTTTGTTTTTACAGACATAATTTGTCTTATTGTTTCAGTATGTGCACACAATCTTTAAATTCCTGATCATGTGCTGGCATGTTTTTGATTTTCCTTTTATTTTTTCGCGTCAGAGACAGTGGGGATAGGGAAAGTATTTCTGTACAAAATTGTAAATTGATTTCTGTACAAAATCGATACAAGATACCTTAAATATTACTGAAATATAGCTGTAAGACATTTGTGCATGTAATATGGATGCAGAAGTGAAATGAATACAAGCTGGGAAACTTCAAACAACATAGAAAAAGAAAACTGCATTAGTGAACATATAGTCTATTCTACTAGTACACAGAATGTATTCGCTTTTGTTCTAATTTATCCAATGCTCCAAAGCAAAAGCCCAAGCAGGAGAAAAGTTTAATTTGGGACTGTGAAGCTGGACACCACAGTTTGTTTGTCTGGTTACCTAAAATGGCTGCAAAGTATAAAGCTAGTGCAAAAGATTTAGTAAATGGACAAAGTGCTGTGCAATTAAATAAAAATACTGTGATATATCAATGACCAAAGCTGCGTTATTAATTTTATTAAAACATATTTTTATAATAGAAGAACAGATCCCTACCCAGGCCACATGTAATCAAGAAAAAAGTTAATTATCTGGAAAAAGTAAGATAGACTGACTCAAAGCAAATAATTACAGGGACAAGACTTTTTAAAATAAGAATGAGAATGAAGACAAACATTAAATTTCATTACTAAGTGATAAATGACTTATGATTTAGTTTTCACTACAGTCACACATTTCAAAATGTCACATTTACACTCAAATAACCTTTTCAGGAAGAATCTGTATGGCATGTATAAATATTTTGCTAAATGGTCTCATGCTTCACTAAGTTCTCTCCATTTGCAATTCATTATTTTGTTCATTTAAGTGACAAGTGATGTACTAGCTTTTTTAATAAAAACAAACAGAAGTCCTCTGTCTTTTAAGATATGAAAATAAATTCTTGCTCTAATATAATGCAAGCTATAATTAAACAAGGATAAAAAAGGTAGAATTTTGAGTCTGAAATAGTTTTCAAATGGATTTTTTATTTGTTATTCAGACCTCCTAATAGAAGTTGGTAAGGGGTTTTGTTGTTCTATGCTTTTGTGTTTTGTTTTGTTTTGTTTTTTTAACATGAACAATAATGAATAATTCTTTAAAGGAAATGGTAGATTTAAATTTAAAACTATGTCACATAAATATATTTGAGTAACTTTTAATAAGCCTTTCACCTTGCATGCGAATTTCTCACCATCTTGTGGTGTCATGTCACTGAAAGGTCATAGAATCATTTAGTTCCACTTTCTCTGACAATTTTTCAACATTATGTTCCATCAACCTACAATATTCAGCACCACAGGGTACTGAATAGCAATGTAGATTTATGTACTGCACAGGGAGCGGGGAAGCAGGAGAAAAACTTGCAAGGTACTACACTATTTTTGTTTCTTCCTACAATGCTCATTTACTTGTTAGCAGCAAATCTGTCACTATGCTTGCAAAGAGTTTTTAGTGTAAAGTTTTAAAAACAGTATTATTTTACAGCAAGCTTCGTATTTGCAGTTATGACAGAAATAAACCTATAGATTTTGAGACAGAGAGAAAGGCAAGTTAGGCAAAATGTTCTGCCTGCCCTTCAGGCACTTACCAGAGAAGTGGTGAAACACTGCATTCTTCAAGGCCTATAAATTTTATATTTCAATGTAGAGGTTATGAAGCAACATATGCTTAGCTGTTCTTCTTGGTGAGCACCTTAAAGTATTTTAAGTGAGGAACTGAGTTCCCAGAGGAAAAAATACACATACATGTATTAATCACATGTATTGTCCTACAGGCACGGAAGAGTAAGGTACTTCCTCGGTGTGATTGATTGCATCATGGAGGAAAGAAGCAAATGAAATATGATGAAACATGTCCTAGAGGTGGTTTTGATTCACTAAATGTAAAAGAATACTGGATGATTGGCTCAGATGAGTGACCAAAACCAAAAAAATAAACTATGATTCTTTGCCTTATGACCTTATAACTGGCTACTCAAAAAAATCCCCAAAAAACAACAAAAAATCCAAACCAAACCAAACCAACAAAAAATACAACAACAACGACAGAAACAAACAAACAAACAAACAAAAAACCCCAACAACAACAAAACACTAACCAACTACCACCAACAAAAAACCTCTAATCCACAAATGCCAAGAATCATTTGTAACAGTTGGAATCAGTAGAGAAAAAACAATTCTAAGATAAAGAATTTTCTGTTGTAATAGCAATTTATTCTCTGTCTTCAGGCAAGGTAATTACCTTGGAGCCCCAAAATATTTTGAGACACAAACCATGGATTTTTTCATTTTATAATCCACCATATTTGCAATTCTGTTCTGAGGAGGAGTTGGCTATGATTTACCTAAATAATACCACAAATTCTGAGGTACAGATGCACTTAGCTGTGAAAATAAAATTAAAATATTCTGTCTCCAATGACTAAATGTGCATTGCTACTCATCATTTAGATGAGTAATGCAGAGTGTGTGTAATAAGTAATGTGATGAGTAATTTCCAGATCCTACACCTGTTACTTTAGACAGTGATATGTTATAGTTGGAGCTCTTTTCTAGTAACATGTATTGATGTCTGGAATAGTTAGGAGATATGGCCACAAAGAATTTCAATCCTTAATAGAAATCCATGCTGACATGCATTATAAATGCTCAGCCCCGTGTTTTCTGTTTCTCCCATTAGCCTTAGCTCTGTTCCTTCCTGTCCCCCCAGATGTGTTTGGCTTTCTCAAACTGTTTCACAAGGATTCAAATCCTCCCTTCTCCTGCAGTCAATATTAATTTCTGCTGGTTTTTGAGCTCTTTGTGAAGGCTGGGGAAGTTGAAAGGTTGTTTCTCTTTAGAGGCATGAATTAGTTTTAGGTTTGCACTGAACAGTTAGAAAAAATATTCTGAAAGAGTTATGTAATCTGTATATTTTGTATGTATAACGGGAACGGAAAAGGTAGTAATTTTGATAAGTTAGTTCAGAAATATCTAAGGAAAAGAATAATTTTCCTGGACAAGGGGGCAGTTAAGACATAGACACGTAAGTCACAGAATCACAGAGTGAGTCAGGTTGGAAGGACCACAGTGGGTCATCTGGTCCAACCTCCAGGTTCTAGCAGGGTCATCCTAAGAGCACATGGCACAGGATCATTCTTAAGTATCTCCAGTGAGGGAGACTCCACAACCTCTCTGGGCAATCTGCTCCAGGGCTTGGTCACTTGCACAGTGAAGAAATTCTTCCTCATGTTCAGGAGGAACTTCCTGTGCATCAGTTTCTGCCCGTTGACTCTTGTCCTGTTGCTTGGCGCCACTGAGAAGAGCCTGGCTCCCTCCTCTTGACACCCTCCCTTCAGATATTCATACACTTAAATGAGGCCCCCTCTCAGTCATCTCTTCTTGAGGCTGAACCAGCCTGCCTCTCTGCAGGTATGGCATAGAATGTTATCTTCTGTCCTGGGAAAAGGAATGAGAAATACAAGACAGCTGTGGGTGAATGATGATACCTATTCATTTCAGAGTAGCATTATATACCATAAAGTATAAGTCTAACAGAAATAAGGAGCTAGCCAGAACTTACAAATCAATCATTCTAAAGCTTTTGGTAGTATTGAACTCTTCAATAGAGTCCCAAAATATTTTGAGACAGAAAACCTGGAATTTTTCTGTTTATAATCCACCATATTTGCAATTTCTACTAGGATGATTATGTTACATATTAGAAGAAAAGGTCTATCTATATACACAGCTTCCTGCCTATTTGTGGATCACTACAAGGTAGGCTGTGCTACTAGGCCTAATTTCAGTCTATACAGCATCTATCTGGGTTACTGCAAATTCTGCAAATCCTCTTTTGATTTGTTTTTCTTGTCCCCACAGCAGCCTGTCTATGTCCTTGCATGAACTGCAGCCTGGCTGCCTGTGCAATGACTGCTTGCTCTAATTGGCAACGTGGAAACTTCTCCTCTGGTGCATATTCATTAACCCCAGGAATATCATTGCCCTCTTTCCACATCTACCTTGTCTGGTCACTGTTCTTGAAAGAACAAAGCACACAACAAGAAGACAACACGTAGAAGAGATACTGTTCATCAGCCAGCTTCTGCACATACAAAGTCTGTTATGTTAAACGTTAGATTTCCAAAGAAACAGCTACATACATGATGGAGGGTGGGGATTCACTGGAAACAAGTAGACATAGACCAGTGAGATATTAATGCCAGGCCAAATCCTGCAGCATCTCTGGTGAAAGGCTTGATTGAATGTGGTTGGAGAACTAGGATCTAACTCTCATGTACTATTATGGTTTGATTTCTGTGTTGCACTTTGAGTGATGTGGATAGTATAGGTCTGAAAAAGCATTTGATTTTTAAAAATAGTTTTCAGGGGATTAAATCCATTGTTGCTGTATTAGGACAGAAGATTCATCTCAGAGTCATTGGAAATTTTGCCTGTGTAAGGCCATGAAATGAATAATGCTTTAATGCAAGCACAGAATCGTAGAAAAGGTCAATTTCTTTTTTTCAAGCTACAGCAAGTCCAGTATAACTAGCAAAATAATTTTGCCAGATAGACAGGCTTGTCTGAAACTCATCCTCCTGTCAGTGAACAGAAATATGATGATGGTGCTCTTCATAATATAATTAGTGAGAAACATTCAGTAAATTGCTGAAGAAATCTTCTGTCACACTAGTGTATATTCAACCTCATAAAACAGGTGGCATTCGGGCTATTTTCTGTGAGAGATGAAATATGAGCAGACAAACTGATATAACATGGGATAATATGCATGATGATGATTTAGCATGCTGTGCATTTGCTGTAATTATTTGGTAGTTGTACTGTGTTACATCAGATCAGAATTACCTTTTTATGTTAGTTTGAGAAACTTCTCTTTTTATTTTATTTTTTAATTGAGGCTAAAATAAAACTTTCATAAAAGTAATGTTGCTTTACACAGTTTGGATTCCAAAACAATTGAAAAATATTGGGAGTTGTAATTTACAGTTTACTCTTTGGGATACCGTTTTGTTTATTTCACCATGGGGAAAGGTCATGGAGAAGAAATAGAAAAGACATGATGGCAGCAGTTATAAAGCAACTTATTGTTGTGTCAAAAAATAATAATTGTCATAGGGGTCTGTCTAATCACTGATGTTGGTGCGTGCATGCATACTGTTTTAATTTTATGTGAGTGCTGAAAAGGCAGCATACTCCTCTTATAAATTTTTATGGGGTTTTCAAAAATACCAGTTTTTATGGTAAATATATGAAATTACTTTAGATATCTACCTTTACTCTTGATGTGATTTTGATTGTTTGGGGTATTTCCTGCCCCGCATTTGATGAGTTACAGTGGTATGATATGGAGGGACTTGTTTGTTTCCTTATTTCTTTCTATTACAATTATTTTAGCAATATCCAAGTAAAATATATCTGAGTAAGACTAAGACTAGAAATATGGCAGAATGATAGACTGTAATCTACCATAGAACAATACTAAACAAATATTTCACATCTTTCACAAAATAAATGAAATGGACATAAAAACAATTCTCTTTCATCTACGATTTCATAAACACAGCAATTACAACCTCATATTTGCTTCATGAAACACATGATGCTTTCCACCACAGATTTTAGTCTGCATTAATCAGGCTACAGTTGTGCCTTCAATTTTTCCTCTGTTAGTTGCAATTATTTTTCTCACAAGATAAATTTTTGTTTTAAATTTATTTATTTCACTGGAAATAAATCTGATGACCTTAAGAAGATGGCAAGTAAACATAGATTTCCCTTTTGGCCTCCAAAAGAGAAGTTACCTGATCAATTGATGTCTGTGTCTGTGAGTCGGTAAAACCCCTCTTTCTTCCCTGAGAAAGAGTCAAAATGTGACAATATTTACACAAGTCTCTCACTGTGTTTTGTTGTGTGGTTTATTTGGTTTTTTCCCTGGGGAGATCTGTGTTTTATGATTCAGTTGTATTTCCTTTGCAACAGTTTTGGTCCAAAGTTAAATCCTCAGGATTACTTTCTCTGAAGTCTTCAGGAGCAATCGAAATGCTAAACACTCAGACTAACAGGCAGAAGTAGACTAAAGCAAAACATGGCATGAGATGCCCTCATGAACCTGTAATAGTAAGACACAGTGTCTGAGAGCAGATCTCATGTCAAGGTGAGGCACCACTGGGACTGCGTTTGCGGTTCTAGTTTTTCCCTCAAGAGCAGAGTGGCAGCGTGGGATCTGCATGTATATGATTTTGTCATCATTAGCAGAAGGCCTGTGGTGCCCTGGGACCTGTGGGGCCAGAGTCTGGCCCTGGTCTGGGTGGTGCTGGCCACCCCAGCTGCTGGGGGTGGGTGACTCTCACCTCCCCAGTGTGAGCTGGGTCTGCGCAGTACCGGCAGTGGTGTGGGCTGTGCCGAGACAAAGTGCAGATATAAACCCAAACGAGCCCAAGGCTGAGCAGGAAGAAATCTGCCAGACAACAGGAGGAAGAAACCCTAACCATGAACCTCTTCTGACAAAGACTTTGAGTGTGACCTCCTCGGCTTCCCCCCAGGGCTGTTGTTTGAGGAAGACTGAAGGTGCTCACGGGAGGATCCAGAAGGGCATTGCAAAGGTGATCTTAGTACCAACAATAAGAGGTCAGTATTAGCAGTTGTTCTGGTATGGTGCTTTTAAAGAGGATATTATTAATGAGGAATAAATGTGGCAGCTGAACTGTGAATATTAATATTTCTGGACCAGTCATAACTGCTGTGGTTTTGTTAATTCACTATTGCTATAAATAGGCTGATGATGGTTTGGGATATTCTCATGTGTGTATGGTGTTTTCACTTTTTGTCAGCAACAAGATTCTGAGTGTACCATTACCTAGTCTAGTTTCTTCACGTTTAACTAAAAACCTGAGTAATCTGGTTTATATTCTAATGAAATCTGACTTTAGTTTGAAAGTGTTTTCATTATAGTGCTCATTATAGAAAAACAAGTGACATGGCTCTTTTTCAGGCTCCTGAGTTCCATCACTATAATCATGTAAAGCTCCAATGAGGCTTGTCCACTGTTCCACGTTGATGTGTCCCCTCTTGAGGTGTGATGTCCTTTAGAGGAAGAGATAAAAATTATCTCCTACTAGATTATTTCAGAGAGATTTTACAATTTAATATATTTTCATGTTCCGCTGTCTAGAAAATACATTAGGGCATCCTGAAAATCTGTGAATATGCCTTTAAATGTTCTAAGGAAGGGAAGTGCTTTCAGTATTCTGAAACAAGAAATGGCAGTTACACTTTCCCCACAAGGTACAGAAACATACAGTTACTTTTTTTTTTTTGTCCTGCAGTTCTATGGTAAGTCACATTTCCAAGTTGTGCAGGTTCTCTTTGGCTTTGCAACTATGAAATCTTAGAGTATATTAACATTTAGGGTACAACAGAAGTTGCTTTCTGTAGAAAGTTTTTTTTTGTCTTTCCAGTTTTATACATATTGGCTTAATGTTGAAAATAGAGCTCGGGAAAAGGTTTTAGTTACCAAGCGAAGTGCAATTTTATCACAAATTTAGTGACCAATTAGTTTATTTTTTATCAATTTATTGTCATTATTTATACAATAACGTTTTAATGCATGTATAAACAGAGGGAAGCTGCCTACTTTTTTAAGCAAGGGAGGGAATATCTCACCAAAAGCTGATATGCAACATTTCATGTGACGATGATGATTTTTATATTAGAATACATTAAAGGGAGAAAGAAAAATTACTTTGAAATTTATTTTCTACAAGTGATAAAATCTTTTGGGGAATTGCCTGGATATTACTCTTTTTACTAGTAATTATGGCCTCAACCTATTGAAGCAGTCTGATAATCCTCAAAAGAATTATTTTGCTCAGATTAGGAAATTCCATTCTAGAATATTTTCACTAGAGAACATCTGCTTAATATTCTTCAAAAAGAAACTTTGGTAGAGAATCTGCTACTGTGAAAATTTTATGTATGAGGTCTACCTATACACAAGCCTACTTTTGATGAAAAAATCCATGAGGTGAGTAAGAAAAAAATTAAAATTGAAGCAAGGAGATTTTTTTGTATGTCTATCATCATATTTCAGTTTATTATTTCTTTTTCAGTATTGCCACTTTTTGTCTCAAATTTTATATTTTTCAGATATTATTGGGGGTATATTTTGTGCTTTAAGAACTGCTTCCCTCTCCATTCCTGAACTCATTAGTCTGAACTTTTTTCAGTCTTGATTGTAGGTGAGTTCATGGTATCGTGGCCTTTGGGAGAACAGTTTACGGTGAGTAAACAACTCAGTATTTATAATAACTTGATGTATACAAGTGTATCATTTCTTCACAAATCCTTATCAGAGTAATTCTGGAAGTATTGCTCAGTTCTAACCAAAACAGTGACTAAGCTTAAGTTTGGGAGTAAAAACATACTACAGTTCCTATGACAGTAGCTAAATTAAAAAATAACTCATACTCCTAAATGTTTGCTTATTGGACACCAGTGAAGGTTTCTTAGTGACTGAAGTGTCTGAAGGTCATTACAAACTTCAAACTTGGAGAAGCCTTGGTATTATAGAAATTCTTCCATGGAAAGTGAGGTGAAATGCTCTCTTTATACAAGGATACTTTAAAAAACTGGAAGAAGAATCTTCTGGTATAGGTGGTCTCTTAGGTAAAGGTGATTTTTCAGTGGTACTGAAAATGTGAGGAGAGACAACAAAATTTTGAGTTTTCATTGCAGTTTGTCTGCGTAAGAAAGATCTTATAGGCATGTCCACTTTACATGAATCTCTCTGTTCATGTTGTCATTAATTTTCATGGCATAATTGTTCACATTCCACATTTTTCAGTGACCTAAATTTGCCTACAATGATTCTACAATTAAACTATTCCGGATGGAACAGGCAATAGCTATTGTGAACTTTAAGCTTTAGCTTTTTCTGACCCATAATGTCAAATTCATTTTTTCTTGTGACTGGCTTAATGGCTTAATGACCTAGAATTTCAAGAGGAAATGAGAACCATTCAGATCCTGTATAGATAAATGGTCTTCTGCTGACCTCTAATGGAGAAGATAAATCTGAAACTACCTTGTAGCCAATTGCATGTTCATAGCTCAACAGAGCAAGAAGACATAGTAATAACACTGTGATAATACTGTCATTCAGTTAAAAGCAACTATGCTGTATGATAGAATGTGAGGAAAATTATGCTAGAAAATAGTTGACCAAGAATTAATTTCTTTTGCAAACTTAAATCTACTTTAGGTTAAAAAATCTGTTCCTACTTTTAAAACTTAGGGATTTTATACAGACACAGAAAATTTACGGGCTTGTGTACCTGGGTGTTGTGCTAGAAAATCCTGCACTTTTTGAGCTGTTGCTAGTGTGGAGTTAAAGACAAAACAATGTAAGAGTTAGACTGACCTATTAAGCAAGAGATTCTTTATATGGGGTCTTCAACATTTGGTGCAAAGGAATAATGTTCATATTTGTTATTAATTCATAGGTTTAAAATGTGGACAAGATAAAAAACATGCATGGACTACCAATTACCACTTTCAAATGTTTTTTTCAAGATCAAAAAGGAATATAGTATTGTAAAGAGAGTAATCCTGTGACAAGTCAGTTCCATGTGAAGGTATTTTAGAAACACAGAACAGCTGAGGCACCAGAAGGTTCCTCTGCAGATTATCTAGTTGAGAGAGTTTACCCTGGCTGGCATCTAACCCTACATTCCTCTTCTCATTGATTCACCTCCAGCAGGATGGAAGAAATAATTGAAGGGGCAAAATGGAGAAAATTTGTATGTTGAGATGAAGATAGTTTAACAGGTGAAGAAAAAAATAAAAATAAAAATAAAAACAAAAATAATGCAAAGGCAATCAATCACCAACTTCCATCAGCATACTGATGCCCAGTCAGTCTCTGAGTGATGCCTACCTTGAAAAAAGTACCCCCACCCCCATAGTTTTATTGCTGAAGGAGATGTTATGTTTTATGGAATAACCTTTTGGTCTATTCAAGTCTGCTGTCCTGGCTGTGTTCCCATCCAACCTTTTATTCACCCCCAGGCTGCCCACAGGAGGAGGGGAGAGGATAGAGTGAGAAACAGAAAAAGCCTCATTACTGTGCAAGTAGTGCTCAGTAACAGCTAAAACACTGGTGTGTTATCAACACTGTGTTGACCCCAAATCTAAACCTAGCATTGTAAAGACTGCTATTAGGAAATGTAATTCTGTGCCAATCAGTACACTAGCCACAAGCCCGTGTTCAGAGCAAGGGAGCCCAGATTTAGACATAGCACTGCAAATGGTTCTCACCAGGGCTAAGAAGAGGGGAGGAATCATCTCCATTGACCCACTGGCAGCAAGGCTCCTGCAGTAGTCCAGGATGCTATTGGCTGCTTTTGCTGCATGGACACATTGCTGGCCCATGGTCAGCTTCTTTCCCAGGACCCCAGGTCCTTTTCTGCAAAAGTGCTAATTGGTATATCAGCTTTCCTTTTCAGTTGGGTACAGATTACCTGCTTTATGCCAATTGATTTTGGACTAATAACCTGATATAACTCCATCAGCCTCAATTTCTTGTTAAACTCCCAGCAGCTTTTTAATCTGTTGGACAGTCCCAGGAAAAGTTTCAGTCCTTTAGCTCCTCCGAGACACAGCCAACATTTTGCTGAACAACACGTGTACCGGTTGACTTTGCACGTAGCTCTGAACTAACCAGAGTGTGAGGAGCAATGTCTAGTGAAAAGAAACCCCTCTTTGAAGGAGCTTCTGTGAAGAGAGCTGTGTATCACGCCACAGAGAAAGGCGGGCCCTAGGGATGCAGAGGGAGCTGGCATGGACAGGAAAGTTATGTGCTGGGAGACACAGAACAGGAGTCCATTTGAAACCATGCTCCATTAGTTACTCTGCTCACAGAACAATTTGCTAAGCTTGTTGCATATATCAACATTTATTTAACTGAAACTCAGTGCTCTGCTTTCACTGTAAAAAGTGTCAGTGCTTCATTGACTCCAGAAGATGGTGCTCTCTGCATTTATTTTAGAATTTATTATGCCAGAAACAACTTGTATCCAATTCAGCCTTTGCTGGCTTGTAAATTATTGAGGATACCTTTGCAATAGGATCTGCTAATGCAGCCCTGCTCCTGAGGCTTTCACATTTACAAATAATTTGCATAAAATTTTCCCCATGGGAGGTTAGAAAATGCACAACTTCTCGAGTAATCTTACATAAATATAACCTGATATGTTAAACCAATCTCAGAATATACGTATTAGATTTTAAAAAGACAAGTAGCATTTGATTCAATCAGTACCTGCAAAGATTAATTTTAAAAAAAAATATTTCTAAATTCCACTGTTGTGATGAATCTTTATGGAAGATATAGGGTCTTTGTTATAAATATTTAATATGGCTATAGAACAGTGTAAAAAAATATAACTATAGATTCTGATGTATTGTGTGAACTGTAATATTAAAATTGGTATGAGAAATTATGCTTATCAGTTCTAAAGTACATCCTCAAATTTGTTTCAAACTTCATATTGCGGTGCTATATTTCTGTATTTGTAACTGATTTGCTACTCCTGTACAATTAAAAGCAGTAACATTTTCTAGGTTTTTGTCACTCTTTTCATCCTGTTTCCAGGGAAGATACTAATACAGCCTGGAAAAAATTTTAAGTTATGTATATATTTTACACGCATATTACAGTCTGCAGGTAATTCTCTTTGTGCAGGGTGTCAGAACAGATGACAAGCTGAATCTGAAAAATGGATGGGATTGCCATCTGCCTGTAGTCAGCAATCACAACTATTTCTGATCAGCCTCTCAGGCACAGGCATCCCAGGTTTACTATTTTGTACTACTTTGGTTTCCTGGGGTAACCCAAAAAGTCATTGTATTCCATATACGTCTCTGCCCAAAATGGCTACTGTGTCTTTAAAGACCTGCTGTGCAGCAGGAAGCAGAAAGGTGAGGTCGGGGATGGTATCACGGCCTTTCTAAAGTCTGCTCTGGCAAGCAGCTCCAGCTCTTTTGCTGCACAAATTTTGCTTCACTTGTTTTTTCGTCTTTGCCTTAGGCAGAGCTCTCTCTGGCCACTTGGTTTGGGTCTTGGTTTCTTGCAATGGAGTCAAAGCAGTGAGGGCAGAGGCTTTTCTTTTTTGGGTTCTCTTTCATTATTTTTTTTTTTTCATCTAAGAGAGACTGCCTCGGTGCAAACCCAGTAGTTTTGTATCTGGTGGTTATTTGCTGTTATGTCTCGATTGTTGCTGTTTTACCTGCTAGTAAACTGCTATTTTTTCACTTACATCTACTGGTATTCATTCATTATTGGTGGAGAGGGATTGGCTGAACCTATGAAGAGAGACATTTCATTCCAGAGTGTTTTCCTTTAAAAATTGTCTAAAACCAAGACATTTGGCCATTTTGATACAGTTAGTGCTGTGGCTTCACGTTGCCGTGAACTTTTATGTATGTACCCCTGTTTGGTTTGTTCCTGTTTTCCCCTTCTGGTTCACTGTACTTGGTTTCTCCCAGCTGCCAGTCACCCAGCCCCTCCCATGGTTAAACAAGTTGCTCTCTCTCCAAGCTGTCAATCCCCTTGGAGCCCTTCCCCTATGCCTGGAAAGTTCTCTGTTACTTTGTTACTGATTCGCTGGTTTTGCTGTATCCCCGCCTGCCTGTCCCACCACTGGTTACTGTGTATGTCCCTCACCCTGCCTCTCCACCCCCAAGTTACCCTCCTTGGGTGTACCCTTGACTCCACCCCTGAGATCTCCCCATATAAAAACCCCTGTCTCCTGTGTTCTGGAGCCATCTCGGTTCTAACCTCTAGGAGGTGCTGAGCTCTCGTGGTTCAGCCCTCTCAGAGGCAGAGAGCCTTGGTGGTTAGGCCAGTTCTGTGTTGTCCCTCCTTGCAATAAACTCTGCTTGGATTACCTTCATCAACTGGTCCTCTCTGTGTCTTTCGCCCTCACCTCAGCAACTTCAACCTGCCTGTACTGCTGTCTGGGCTGGTGAGCTGCAGCTGTTCCAGGGCCTTCAGGGAGGCGTGCCGCCTCCAGGGAGACATCCTCTTTCAGCGCGGCCTTTGCCTGCTGGGCTAACGAAGGCACACGTCAGCTTCATGTCTGGGGTTTCTGTGAGAAAGCAGAAAGATGTGGACTAGTATTTAAAAAAATTGAGTAAGCAATGCAGGAAGTGGAAAAACAGTTGTGCGTATTACAGACTACAGAATTAAAGAGTAGTTGAAATCAGAAGGTATGTCCCTAAATCATCCAGTCACACCCACTGTTCAGAATAAGGTTGACTTTGATGCTGGATATGGCTTTTTAGTTCAATCAGGTGGCTCAGGTTTCATCAGCTCTCCCTGAGTAATCTGTTCTGGTGTTTGACTGACATTGTGAATTACTCTTTTTGAACATCCAACTGGAATACCAGTCATTGCCGTTTTATCCACCTCTTTTGCCAAGGCCAAAATTGTGTATTGCCAAGAAAATGCTAGTTCCAGCTTCTCTGCAGCCATACACTGAAGTTAAATACAGCAGTAATACCTTCCTTTAGCCTTTCCTTCTTCGGGCTGAACAAAACCAGCTCTCCTAATCAATACTTTTGTGTCCCATATTGCAGCCCCAAATCGTCTTGGTGACTGCTATCTATTAGGAATGATCACAGTGTGAAATTCCAGGACTCTCCTGTGATGTTCCACGTTTCTCATATTGCCCTGTTGCTATTCTTCTGAAATACATAGCTTACACTTAATTTTAATATATCTATGTAAAATATTGCTTTACCATGCATGTAGGTTCTCTCCACTGTGTAGACCATAGCACTGTTTCCTTGAGTTCTTGAGTGATAAAATAAAAACCCAAAAGAATATTTCTTGTCACAATTTTCTTTAGGACTTGAGTTGCATGAAATTAAAATATGCTTTATCACTACCAAGCAACATTTTTAGTTACTGGTTTAAAATTCAAAAAGACAGTATGCATGTTTAAAAAAAAATAAGAGAGACAAAAGAAAAGAAGAATCTCCTTAGATATATGAGAGAGGAGTCTTTAATTTTCTCTGCATATATCTGTGTTTAAAGATATATAAAGAATCAGCTATGCCAACTTGTTTAGTTAGAGTATTTCTAAATAACCCTGGGTAGCCCATGCTAACAGCTATAATCTGAAACACTTCTATTCTTGATTCACAGGATATAAATTAATAATGAAACATTCAGGTGCTGTTTTGACAGGTAGGATATGCTTATCACTGATGAATAATGGTAGGAATGGTTTTCCTAAAGGCTTAGTACATAGAAGAAATAATTTCCCCACCTTTTTTTCAAGATTATTTCATTTCATGTTGTGACCCGAAATCAGAAATTCAGAATTTAGAAATTATAAAAATGTTTGCACCAGAAATTGCTATGCACTTTCCAGTGGCTCAGTGTACCTTCTGAGCTGAGAAACACGAATGTACCTAAAAGATTTTTTGTCCAAATCACCTTCAAAAACAAGATAAAATATGATGAAAATTAAGTCTCAGACTCTAATGGAAACTCCAGATTGCCTGCTTCTTAACTCTCAGTATGTAAATTTTCTTTAAAAATCTTTCAAAGTTTTCAGGAGATTAAAAAGACCACTTTTCCTTATTTTTCTTACTCCTTGACTATCCCCACATTTTTTTGAGTTTCCCAAAGTTCAGGTGTACAACACCAGACTCATGGTCAAAATTAACCTGACCTTTCATCAGATAGAATTTGGATTGGCATGTCATGGCGTATATAGTAAAAGGCCAGATAGGAAAATCTTCAGAAAATAATTTCACAATTTATAACTAGAGTTTGAAGAATTGGAAATGGAGTGAGCAGGTTGTAAGTTATGGCTGGTATTTGAGAGGCTGGAGACAAATATATGCTAAAAATTGTAGTTCACTGTAGAAATCTAGAATAAGATTTAGGATGGTTTGAATGAACTGTGTAAATAATTTTGAACTATAACTTTACCTTTAGACCTTTTTCATAGCTGCTAATTCTCATTGAGCTGTGAGAGCACAGTCATTATTTCTTTAAGAAGTTGCCTTCTTTATGAAAAGCATGATTTCCAAAAGAAGTCCAAAGTGTGCCATTTCATGGTCCAGCAACCTAAAATGATTTGTGTTACATAAGAAGCAACAAACTTTTTTTTTTTTTTTTGGTCTATAACATTGATTTGCTTTAAAAAAAATTAACACCTTTGTCTAGTCCATTTTAGAAACATTTTATTAAGCTTCTCTGTGAAAGAACTTTGGACATCTTAGTCTTATCAGTAGTAATTCAGTTTCAAAAGGAGAGGTATCAGAACATACTTTCTGTTTATTTTGACAAGAACTAGGAATATTTATTTTATTTTATACGGGACAGAGTTTTCCCAGTTTGGAGAGAAAAAATGTATCTGTGACTGTTAACTAACTCAAAAAATAAGTCTTGAGAAGTGAAAGAGTCATAAATATAATAAATGTAGGAAGTGGCATAATCTATTTACTGGCATAATCTATTTAGTCTCTCTATTCATTCAGTGGAAGGAAGCCTGATAATTCAGTATGAATTAATAAAGTCCTACAATTGTTGAGAATAAGTTTATGTAACAGATATAGAAAGCTTATTTTGGATAGTGAAAAAAAATCAATGCAATGTTTATGTTATTAATCATGTTTCACTTATCTGAATAATTAAAACTAATAGTCTTGATTTTGAAAACAAAAACAAAACAAACACCACATTGCATTTAATAGATCAAAGATAATTCATGAGTATTATTTGGTCTCCCACAGTAACGTAAATACCTCAATTCTTTCAAGATATGTAGGTTTTTAGTCATAAAATGGAGATAGATGTTTGTAAAATATTGTCGTCTGAAATGTACAATTAGATGTGGGGGACCACAAGAACCAGCCCCCCAGTTCGTGGTGATAGAAAAAGCCTCTCCTAGGAGGCCCTGCAGTTCTAAATGTACCCTAGTTTACCCCCCGCCAATGGGTTCTCTGTCTCCCAGCCACTCTTCACCCCTCTGTTCTCCCATCCCTGGTCCCTGCTTCCCCTGGCCACTCCTTCCCTGTCCCCTCGTTGGCCCACATGCCCTGGTGCCGCCCCGGAGCCCCCAGCCCAAAAAAGCCCCCTGCCCAAAAAGACCCTGCACTTCCCAGTTCGTGGCTCTCTGTTCTTGGTCCCCTTCGTGGGTGGACAAAATAAATCCCTTGGAATACCACAGGAGAGTCCTTCCTGTTTTCTCTTAGTCGGAGGATTACGAAGCTATCCAGTGTGTGTGTTTGTGCTCGTGGGAAGAGTGTCCAAGACACCGAGTGGCTCCTGCCTGGCTGGAGACGTTCTGGAGGAAAGTAGCACACCCTCACCAGCAGAACCCCACACCGCAATTTTAGGAACTACCGAGTTCTGTCTTTAGGAACTTCAATACTGTAAAAGAATGTTCAAAAATATTTCTGCAGTTTGCTTAGAGAAATAAATACTCCAGAAACCATGTTTGGGGTTAGCAAATTTGCCTAGGAAAATCTATTTTGTTACGTAAAATAACAGTGAAAATAGCAATGAGATAAAATTAGGTATTGTTTAAATGACCTTTTAAATGCCTTTTTGTTATTCAAATTACCAATATACAGAATAACAGAGAAAATTAATCACAGAAAAGATTGCATACCTCTTCCTTTATTTTATTTAACTCTTTGGTGAAGCATAGAGAAGTATTTTGGTACAGTATTAGAAATTATTAAATATGCTGCATTTAAATCTGATTAAAAGGCTTTTTAGTAGCTACCTGGTACTGTGAAAGAGTGCCACAGAAATTTCTCATAATGATTTCAAGAGCAAATATTGACATTTAATTTTCTTTCTCTTATTTCTCCAGCTTTCAAGTCTTGGACATACAATATTATTAAGTTTTCTCATTCTTACTTCAGAGATTAATCTGGTGCTCTGAACATTATGTAGATGGAGCAAGGGGATAGCTCCCAAAATGGCATATTTACAAGGACTTGTCAGACCAATACCTAACCATTAAGGTTATAATCTTTTTCCCCTAGAAAAAACATCTGGCTTGTGGTAAGTTAGATTTTTGCTGAACTTTACTATCTAGAGAAATATGTTTCTGAAAACTGGAAAATGGGAAACGGATTATCTCTGGACAACGTTTTTGTGGTGTGTGGGTTTTTTTGTTTGTTTGTTTTTCTGATGCTATGAAAATCTTCTCATTTTATCTTTATATAAATCTGCAGACACAAAAAAGAGAATGTAAAACTCTCCAATCTCATACCCTCTATCTTAGTTGAATTTTGAAAATTAGTTACTTTTTACATGAAGCAGTCTGAAAACATTTGTTGAAACTAAGTCACATCACTAAATTAGGGAGGAAATGGTAGATTTCAGCAGATGATTTATTTGACCAACACTGCTCTGAGGATGATCCTTCAAAGCTTCTCTAAGGGAGTGAGATTCTTGTTTCTTATTCCGATGACTTCCCCATTCCTTCTCAGGGAATCCTGTTTTTTAAACTTCCATCATTAAAATAGAGATAATTAAAGATAACAAACTTTGGAATAGACCTTAACATAGCCAATTGTTTGTACTCTGAACCTTACATAAATTTGTTGAAAGATGACTGTTCAGACAATTTGTTCTATAACACTGTATTTTATTTATGGTAATATGATTTAATTCTATATATTGATTCATGTTGAGTTTGAGTAACTTGTTTCAAATTGTGATCCTCTTTTTAAAAACAACTTAGCCATCTACTTTACACTATTGTTAATTTATGATCGCTATTTGCTCTTGTCTACATATAGATGCATCTTATTTTAAACAAATAGTGTTCCATTTTGATCCTTTCTTTCAAATTTAGGAATTTCCATCTGCAAAAGTAAATATTTTCTCCTGCTTTCTCCTTTTCGTTAGTACATTGAATACCAGAGGTTACAAGACCTATGGTGGCAGAACCTTGCCTGATACACCCATACAAGTTAAGAAAGATTATTTATCAGAGTTTAGAGTGTTTCCATACTTAATTTTGTTCCCACGATATAAGTATTTTCATTTAAAATGTATCACCCTATTGTCCTTGAGAGATTATCATAAAATAGGGTAGAAATCTTTCTTGTATTTAAACACAATGCACCTATTTCTTACCAAACCACCAAGTTTTATTCTGTAGCATAAAGTTTTCCAGTAATTAATTATGTTTTGCTCTCTGGTTTATAGTGCCTTGTATCCTTTTTTCTTTCTCCTGTAAATATTTGTCTTCTTCTGGGCTTACTCTTTGTTGGTTCTAAAGCTTAACTGATAATGGCTGTGAGAGTCTCATAGGTTTACAAAGTAATTTTTTGGCAATTTTCATGGCTTCCAGCTGATCAGAGAAAATTTACTTTATGTAAACAGTCTATACACCATTTTAATACTGTGGTTTATGTTCTTTCTCCTTTATTCATTTCATTTATGTCAATCATCTGTTCTGGATGTCTGTGATTTAGATTCAGGCAAAGATAGAGACTGATGTAATAGAGGAGACTTCTAAATGTATTTCCTTTGACCAATGGATGAAACATATTATTCCAGACACGAGCTCTCGGTTACAGTATCCCAAAACAGAATATTTGATTTTACAAGATTTTTAAGTAAAAGCCATTCTTTGCAAGGCTTTTGGTCCTGCCCTTTTGTTCCAGCTTTTGCACAGATCTTTCCAGTCTTGTACTGTCCCACTAGGAGACACAGTCCAAGTTGTCAGTCTGTGCCCTTTTCTTTCTCTCTCTGAGACACTTGTTTGTGACATACCATGAAATTATCTTTCCTGAAATTTATATATTTCTAAAGTGGAGATAGACTCGAGTCCACCATTTCCTTTGGACTCTTGACTTCTCTTGCTGATCCTTTGCCATTAAGAAATTTGAAGGAATTTAGAGTAATTCCGGAGAACTATTTTTTGAGTGGTACAAGTACTAATGACCAGCTATCTCTTCAGATGAACTCCTTTCAGATGACTGTTCATCTCTGGTGTAAATCCATTTTATGAATCTTTAGAAGGCAAATCCATGCTTCTAAGTTCCTTTCCTTCTGATCGTTTATTAATTTTCTTAGAAGAGGTTTCCACATGGGAAAAAAAAGAAACGCTGGAATCAGTAATTTATAGAGAAAACACCATCCATCCTTTATCCAGGCAACATAAAACTTCATCTGGTCATCAGGGGAAGAAGTCTTTCAGTTGTACTGATAATGTTAATTTTTAGTCATGTAATTAGTCTTTCTCAAAACTAAAATAAAAGGGGAAAAAAAAGATATACTGAGTGTTTCACATTTTATTTTCAAATAACTTAATAATCAGATTTCTGTTACCACTGAATAATTTACTCTTGTTTTCTTTGGATTTCCTCTTGCTGCTGAGGAGTTTTAAAATATTTTGTCACCCTATGCATCTTTCAAGGAACACAAAAGGTTAATAATATAACTTTATGTTGTAGGGTTATGTGAAGGTAGATGTATTTTACATGAAGAATTCTCAAGGTATAGTAATAACATTATGTAAATATTTAGAAGGTATTTTATGTTTTTTGTGTTCAATAACATACTTCAAAGAAGACTTAAAAATGGACAGTGAATGTGGAAGATAGAAAAAAACTGAACAAGACCGAACAAGACAGGAGCCTTGAAAAAAAGCAAACACGAACTGTCACATATCAGGTAATAAATGCTACAGGAAAATGTGCATGTGGTAGGAATAAATTAGCATTTCTGAACTTTTGAATCCTTGACTTAGAAACTTTCCACACAACACTTTTTTATATAATGTGTTTTAAAAGTTAGTGTACTTACACATTGTGAACTTTTCATTCATATTTGAAGCAATTTTGATATTTTAAATGTCAATCTGGCTTCTGATTACAGCACAATTTTTGCCATTATTACAGCTTTGAATTTCAGTACAAATAAATTACAACCCAATTACCTTGAAAAAGAAGGAAACGTAAGGGAGAAGGATATTATATATGAATTTAAGAAGAAGATTTTAGGAAAAATAATAGTATTTTAAACCAGTAAGAATAGATATAGTGGTCAGAACTGATTGATTTCCACACAGGATAGATAGATAGCAGCTTCAATAAAAAATACAGCTGTTTGACCCAATAAATAATCATGGATTTGGGAATAGTCAGCAAATAGTGAATCCAGGATCTACCATTGTCATTGGAAGTTATTTAGATATTGATAAGATTTTTTAAAAATAGATATATTAATTTTTCAGGTAATTTTGCTCAAGGGGCCTTACATGTGTCTCTTCTACTATTTTAGCCTCTTTTACTTAGGAGGGTATGTTTTGTCATGGATTAATACCATAATGAAAGAGGTGAAAAAGATGTTAAGAACACCTGGTCCCTTTCCACAAGAGATGTGGGGTAGCCGAGTGTGGTAAAAGGGTATTGTGAAGTTGAGTATATTCATAAGTGATAAGAAATTAAAAGCTGGAATAAAATCTCATAGAAAGGTATCATGTTACCTTTCTATAAAGTGACTGGTTATACCAACTATTAGGTGGAATCAAGTTTCGTTGACTACACTTTAAAGTACATGGATAAAAAAATTCTAATGTTCAACATGTTGATTACTGCCATTACTTAGGAAAGAAATGCAGAAACCTCTGTGAAAACACTGTAGTCCAAACACTGTTTCCTGTTAGCAATGAAGAAAAACACAAGCAGTATTATGAATAAGGAGGGAAAAGTTGGATAACACACAAAAAATATATTCTGACTGCATTATGTCAGAAATGAAGTGTCCATTCCCCTCATATCATATAAACAAACTGCTATTCCAAGTAGGAGTTTGGTAAGTTTTGTGACTAAGCATTAGCAAAAAGGAAAGTTGGGGAAAGAAAATAATTTCAGAAGGGCAGTTAAAGAAGAGCTTGAGTATGTGAGAATGCTTGGGTTTGGCTGTTGAAAATTTGGAGCATCTCTAAAATTAGGAATGCTAAGGAGCTAACAGCTTACTGGGAATCATACTCCCAAGTATTTAGTGTTCCAGATACGATGATACTTTACAGCTACAGCTGATGCTTCTTCTGTGAATGACAGCAGCTGGTTTGCAAGGGAGGGAGAGGGAATAGTTTGTCAGTCAGGTACAGGGACTGTTTTTGAAGTGAATGTTTGCCTTACTCAGAGGTTAAATATGTACAGAAAGACACTGCTAGATGTGCTGTACAGATTCCACTGTATAGATACTCCTTCCAGTGCCATTTCAATACAGCTTCCATACCACTAACAATTCTTACATAGCATTTCTCAGACAGAGGTAATGCAGATATAGAAGCCTCCAGGCTGTCTATAGGTGCATCAGTATCAAACAAGAGTCAAATAACTGTTTCTTTATTTTATATTTTCTCTGGTTTTTTGTCATGTCAAATCTTTCAGGGTCTACCTCAGAACTAAGAAAACAATTCAGGAATCTAGTTCAATTTCCAAGTATAAGATATATGTCATGTAAGTAGGAACTATGCTTCCAGAGAACAGAATATAATGTTTCTAGCCTACATAAGTAAAAGTGAAGTAAACCTGCAGATATCTGTGAGTGTACAACGCCAGTTCTGAAAGCATAACTTAACTAAAATTAGAAGAAATCTTTTTAAAATTTGCTCTGGTCTTATTTTTAGTGATAAGACCATAGCAATTAAAATGAGCAAATTCCTATGGGTTCTAATTATATGCAGGATATTTTGTCCTAAAGGTTCATATCTTGAAGAATCAGATAGAATAAATGGATGAGCAAATCTTATTACTCCCTTGGAATAGAGAAGGCAAAAAAACCCATTTAATGACTACATAGTGAATTACTACTATTGAAATTTCTATATGACTGTTATTGGATGGGTACAGTATAAGGTTTTGTGAATGGCCTGAGTTGTCTTTCTTTAAGGCCTTGTATATTTTCAGATTACTCTTGTTACCTGTTCTCACATCTTGAACTAACAAGCCAGAGGCATTTCAGGGATAGATGGTATGACTTCATTATTATTACATTGAAAGAATGTAATGATTCTTAGAAATTACAGAAAGCATTTGTACAGAATTCATTTCATTAAAAAAGGCCTGGTTTGGGAAAATTCATGTGGCAGAGGAAATTCATAGGCCATTCTGTCTGAAGAGTGCTATCAGGAAGGAAAAGTGGGAAGAAGGAGCTCACAGTTGCCTCAGAACTCCTTGATATCTTCCTATGTACATGTGGGGCCACCTGCCTTGGGTTTACAGTCACAATTCATACGAAGATATTTGAAGAAGTTTCATTCTCTTTTCCATTTTTTTCTGATGACAAAGCGGGACTATTTGGTGACTTTTGAATAAAAAGCTGAAAATGGGAAGAATCTGTGACTCAATTCTTATATGATAGCCCAGCACCACTTAAGGTAAGCACATCCATGAATAACAGTGGCAATCTTCTCTTTATTGTTTTCCTACAATATGAAGTTTTGTTCCACATCCTCAATATATATCACCAATATTACATCTTTCAATATATTAACTATTCTGTTTAAAAGGTCTAAAAGTTATTGTGAGTAGAGTGAACATTAGTCCCATCTGCTCAATGAGAAGGAAAAGCATTTTACCTATCTTGAGATGTTCGTGCCATTTTCCGTGATGCATTTAATGTGATTGTCATGACTTTGAGCAAAATGCCTTTGTGGAAGGACAGGCTTTTTTTCATAAACTGAGACTTCCTTGTTTTATTGCTCCTTATTTGTTGTGATAGGGATGAGGAATATCACATTTGACCTAGGATATGATATGAGGTATCATTTGATTTTTAGGTATAAATCTGTTTTTACACACAAATATATGTATTGGGACAGATGGAATAACTGAGCCTCAGGTGCTTAAAATAATATTCAAGAATTAGGCAAAAAAGATGGTTAAGTCAACAGGTTGCACTAAAATGCATATTATAGTGATCAACTTCATAGGTATTTAAAAAAAAAAAACTTTTGGATGTTTTCCGCAAGATATTTGATAGAAAAGTTTAATTCAGTGAGGTAATTCAGCTTACTTTGTATTAGCTAGCAATGATTTTCACTGAAGTCTGTATCCTTCTGTTACTGTTACTCAGGATACCTTTGCTGAATGTTGAGATTCTGAAATAAAACTAATTATTCTGCCTAATGAGTGCTGCAAAGGCCTAACATAAACCCACATGGCAGTCTTGTGAGTGTGGCTGCGGTTGTATTTGTTTATTTAATTCTCCTAGGGTATTGTCTGCTATATATTTTTTTTAAAGGGGCACAACATCTGGACATAAGTAGCAGACTGCCTGATGCTCTGCCCCAACTGTTGTCTTCTGGCTCAGCCTGAAAACTCAGGAAAAGACACAAGTAGGGGTTAATGAGCTGTTTTCAGGGAAAGCAAATGCTCCAGGGAAGGTAAGTGACTTGGTAAGCAGCAACATCATAGTGTAAATACAAAATGATGATGCCTGGAAATAGAACACAAACTTTCCAGACAATGTTAGAATGATAACATAAAAGCAAACCTTTACTTGGAAGCCTTCAGGTACACAATATGGCAAAAACCACACCCCGAATTAGATTAGTACAATTTTATAAGATTGGGCAATTAGAATGTCTAGCCAATAAGAGGAGCAGTTGGTTAAGTAATTTCCCCCCTTGGGTTCTGCCCTATTGGAGCTCTCCCCCAATCTCCTACCTCACCTTTATTATGTCTATGATTACATGGTGCAAAATAAAAAATCCTTGGTGAACTAACAGGCAAGAGTAAACTAAATTTTAAGAATGCATCAATATGTGTCTGTTCACTGTGGGAAGGAAAGCTGGAAAGCACTAGAAGTTATACCTAGGCATTTAACAGTCTACAAAACTAACAAATATAGAAGAATACATAAAAGCTAAAAACTTTAGGCATGACTGAGACACTTGCAAAAAAGTGTAGACAGTGGAGCAACTTTATCATGGATGGATCTAAAAAGGAAGATATCTTATCTGAGGGCACACTGAGATTAAAATTTAAATACTGTTATTTTGCACTTCAATGAAGATATGTAATTATACTTACTTTGAGCACCTTCATTTGGAGGGATTTTGGTGTCAAAGTCTTTAATCAAACTTATTTCCTGGAATCCTGAGAGTAGCTCAAAACCAAGAGTTTTTAGGGTTCATCATAGATAGAACTTTCTGAATGACCCTTCAAAAGAATTAAGAACAGATTCATTTGAAGCTGAAGTGTAATTCTAATCTGATGTTAATTCTGTAAATTTCTGATTTTTTTTTTTTTAATAAACCAAAGGGTAAAGCAGACTTTTTTTGTAAATTTGGATTTTGTTTCAGATAAAAATTTTCTCCTCAGTGAAAAGATACTGGATTTGAGGCTTAGTTTCATTCTGCACTAGTATAGTTGTAATGGCATAAATAAAATTTATTAAGGAAGAATTTAGGAACTACCTACTGGTCTGTACTCATCTGTCTTAGGGGGAAGCAAAATTACATTTCAGAAAAATGTGTTCATAACCTTGAACAGAAAAAAATGCATTAAGATTTTTTGTTTGTGAATAAAGAAATGGATTTAGATGGCCTGAAGTAATATATTTGAAATTAAATCTGATTTTTAGAAATGTAGTACAAAAATGGAACCCTGTAAATTAAGACTCTTCATGTGATGGATCTGAGTACATTCACAAAAATTATGCAAGCAAGAAACTAAGGGCTATTTTCTTTCATTTGCAATATAAAAAAGACCTAATACAGGTTTTGATGCAAAAGCTGTCAGCTAGTTAACTCTTTCAAAATGCTTTGCTAGCAGCATGAATCTACAAAATAATAACTGATAACTGTGCCTTTTTTCTCAGATTATTGCATATATACCTTTCATGGGTCAACATATGAATGTGTCTTTTGAAAGTGCTCTTAGCAATGTCATTTGATCAAACATTCATAATTCCTTTCCGGAGGTGTTGCTTATTTTAAGAATCCATGTTAATACATTTCTACTGATTGGTGGAGTCTGATAAAAGATGACTTTCAGTCGGCTCAGTTGCTTGTTTTGTTTTTTTTTTTTCCTTCTATCCATATATTTACTTCATATAATTAAGAAAAGCAGAAATGAGATTACAGACATAATTTTGTATGAGTGGATGAAAGAATACCTTTAACCTAAAGTCAGTGCGGGAAAATGAGCTGCTTGACATCTAGTTAGAAGGACTGATCAAATAGTGCAGGAAAGGTAATATTTGTTCAAATGCAAATGACATTTGCTTCTCTAATGTTTGATTAATCAATGTGGTCATAAGAATATATTCTTGATCTCCAAATTCACTGCTGAATAACTATTCATATATAATTGTGCCAATATTCAATGACAATTTGAGTTATACAGAGATTTTACAAGAGCCAAGGGCTTTCTGGGAGACAATAAATGTATGAAACAAAGTAGCCTCGCTTTAGTGAAGTGATTGGAAAGCTAAGATTTGTAAGGTGTAGAATTAAGAAAATAGCAGAACATTCAAAGATTGAAATGATAAAATTGAAAAGTATAATCCAAAGACAAAATGGCCAAATCTTCAGGTATTTTGTAGATGTCTGAATCTGTGTATATTATGTGAAGATCTCTCTTCTTAGTGGATAACAAAACAAGAAATTGTATTTTTGTGAAGTAAAGTATACGAATCTATTTTTATTTGCTGATGTATTTAATGGGAAATTCATGTCCAGTTCCTTTCCTACTACTTCACTACTAGTGATTTTCATTTTTTACAGAGGAAAAAAGAAAATCTTTACTCTTCCTAAATCTTCCAAACTGGGTAGTATATATATTTCACTTAAAAAATGTAATCTTTTTTTTTTTTTCTAGATCTACTTTAAATCCTTAAGCAGATATTCTTTGACAGGGTGCACACTTCACCCATAAAATTCAAGTTGTTACTATATTTGAAATGCATATGCCCCTACTGCTTTCCCATGAGCACAAAGCAAAGCCCATCCCTGCTATAGTTGCAGCAACAAAAGGGAATAAGGGTAATGGAAATTTCAGTACTCAGCCTATGTTTGGCTCTTTGTCCTTCGATGTTCCCTGATCTACCTTTGCCCCTTGCCTTCCTAGTTTGATATTGGTGATATCTAACTCTAGCAATTCTTTTGCTCATTCTCATTCAACATACTATGCAAAACCCATTCTTTTGTTTGCTATTGGTTCAGTAAGAAAAATGGGTGATCTTTGGACAGCTGCAGCAGAACTACCATATAGATTTCATTTAATAAGGATGCTCCAATCCCTAAAATTTGTGAAAAATCCATACACAGAAACTCACATACACCAATGCCTTAATTCTGCAAAGACCAACAAATTATTAATGTTTGGATTCTTCAAATTATTTGTGTGACAGAAGGAAGCTGTGAACTGTGATCAAAGTGATTGCTGCCTTGGGCACCTTTCATATTACTCTTGTCTTCAGCATTCACCATCTCTTTCTGTTCATGGCTGGGCTAGTGTGCACTCAGCTAAAAAGAAACATGAAGGTTCAACAAATAAAGAAATATGAAGGTTCAAAAGATACATAAACAAACCTGAGACTGGAGAGCTCATGCATGCACAATGTATGTAAACCTACAACAGTATCCACTATTGCTGCATCTGGAAGAAGAGTTACTTCAGTAAGACTAATTTTTCTTATTCTATCATTAGCAACAACTCTTTCTAATCATAGCAGTCTATTATTTTCTTTTTTAAGACTGTTATGTATTTCTGTGCTTTTAAGATATTCCACAAAAAGTAGATTTGGCAAAGTTCACAGTATTTCTTTCCCAAAATCCAATTTGTTATTGCAAACTTACCTCAGTTTGATTTATTAATGTAATTTATTTATTGGTTTTGTGTCCATGGCATCTATAATTTACAGTCATTCTGCAGGCTGGCAGATCTCATGGCAGTATTACATCGAAGTCAGTTTGAATTAATTCATTAGTTAAAGAATCTATCCTAATTTGATTTCTTTTCAACAGTTGTCAGTGATAGTTTCTGCTGCCAGCTAATCTTGATTATTTAAAACAACAACAAAAACAAAAGCTAATGGCTAGTTGAGTAGAATTGCATTGCTTCAGGCTTGCAGCTGATTTTACAGCTAATAATATGAGTGTGTTGCTATTAATTCTGATAGATGTTCAGATTGCATTTCCCTGATAAGGGCGGGGGAAAAGCAAAAGTAATTTGACTTTATACGCTATAACTCATTGTTCAGGCAATGGCAAGGTTTCCTTTAAATTAAGTAGTCAGGTTCTGAATTGGGATTTATATAATATGATTTTTGATTAAATATGGACAAATCAAACATGCTGAAACCTCAAGACTGTCATGTCAGGAACAAATCCCAAGACAGCTAGAAAAAATATGGTTTTGATTTAGAAAAATAAACAATTCAAATCCCAAAGCCTATATCTTTGAATATTTTTGGTGTTTAACATTCTGATTAGCCTTACATTTTCCTTTGCCAATTAGTATTTTTGTTTGTTTCAGAAAAGCCTGTTCTTTTCTTCCCTTTGTGACATTGTTTTCTCCAATCAAAGAGTTCAGATATTTAATTATTCAAGAACATTTTCTCCAGACAGATATGGAATTTCAAGCTTTCTGCAATAATATACATGCAGAGCTGACTTCTGCTCATGATAAATTAGTGTAATTTTGAAATGGTCCAATAAGAATAAATTATATTCAAATAAGAAGCAGCAGAATTTTTAGAGTATTACTCCCTTTCCCACTACCTATCAACCCCAAAACAAAGCAAAAAACATGCATAACTTTATTGGGAGATAATTTTGTTTATCCAACAACAATTTTCATGTGGCACAAATATTGCATTTTAGTTGTTTGTACAATTACATGGTGTCTGCTAACACTATCTTGTATGCAGACGTCATTATCCACAGCTTACTTTTTCTAATGAAAAGTCCTGGCAACTGAACTGTCTAATCAGCATTTTCTATGACTATACAAACTGTCATAACTTAAAATAAAACCAAAATAAAGCCAGTGAACCAAAAGATTTTATATGAAAAAATACTTAAATCTAGCTCTAAGCTGAAGAAAATTCAATTCAAATTTTATCAAAATTCATATAATTTTATCAATTTATATAACAAATAGTTTTTGCTTTTAAGACATTCATGCTGTACCGTCTATTTTTTTCTGCATGGCATGCAGATGGCACTGAGGTTTCAGATATTCAACAGACCAGCTCCTGCATACTCTCTGTTGAAACCTTCCCAAGTTTAACAACATTTGAGGACCCAGCTTTCTTCATCAGACTCTCAAGGTAAATAGTAGTATTTATTTTTCTACTAATCTATATTATATGCTTTTTTATCTCTATTTGTCCACACTGAATTCTGAAATTATTCTGAAGTTAATTCTAAAATTAAATTCATTTTTAGGAATAGATTCATAATCATATAGTTTAGGTTATATGGCAGTTACAAGTTGAATGAAGTACTTTGTAATATTTCCAGATTTTGCTGCCTAAGTTATTTCACCTGCATTTATGGACTCTAAGTTTTTTTCTTACACAGAGGGACGGACCACCTGACTTTTCCTTTAGGTTCAAATTTTTTTCTCCTGAAATATTAAACTGAGAATAATACAAACAAACAAACAAACAAATTAGTGTAACTGGCTGTAGTGAGCCACCCTTGCCTTTTACTGAGGAGGGGAACCGTTACCAAGGGAAACTTACCTTACAATATCTCACATATGCTTTCACAGACTGCCATGTCTGGGTAAAGTTTTCTTCATTTAAAGTTGCTGTCATGTAAAATTAGAATGGCCTGAAGTTTAATTAAACTTTATAAGCAATATCAGTCTGCTCATTACAGTATGAGTACTTTTAACTCACTATTTTGAGAGAAATTCCTCGTATGTTATCTTTTCATATTGCTGGAGATCTGGATCTTATAATGATTTTTTCCAATCTTTCTTTTTTTCCCTAGATTGCTATATATGTTATAAAACATATATAGGTTTCTATATGCTTACATTTGCATGCTTCCCTGCCGTCAAATTATCCATATATTTAATTCTGATGACATTATTCTCTTTGTATAAAATATCTAGTGAGATAATGTGAAAATGACACAGTTTAGACCTGAGAAATATGTATATTTTTCACATGAAAAATAAATATGTGAAGCAGTAGCAACAAATCTAAAGTTTTGATGCCCAATTTCCAGTAACTGATTACTGAAAGATGTTGTTTACCCAGGGTGTTTGTTTCCAGCAGGTGACCAACTTAATCTCCAACAACCTAAGACGGTGCAGGTATGTGATGATAAAAATACTACACCTGAACAGACATTTCTTTTCCTTTTGGAATAACACAGCACATGGCTTCGCTCATAGGCCTGACTAGGACAGCAGTAGCTACAGTAGATCTTCATGTATCAGATACACCTTTTGTCACTGTGCTAACTTGGTATTTGATATCTTGTAATGATATTCGGAAATGTAGCATAAAGTAATTCAAGTGCATCATTGGACAGGTCGCTTTTGGCCTCATTTTTCTTCTCTTCGTTCAAGATAATTTTATCCTATTTGTTCTCCACCACCATGGTTTTGGTTTCTTTCTTGTATCCCAGGACTGAAAAATCAGATGCCAAACTTGACATAAGAAAGATACCAATGAAACATATTATTACACTGGATATCAAAAGGGAAGTGAACATGTGAAGAATGAGTCCATAAAATTTATTTGTCTTGCGCTAATAATGTCAAGTGAGCAGGATAAACACAGCTTTCAAACTTTATTTGAAAGAAGAAAATTAATGATTATATTATGACAAGAGAATGCATGCTGTTACTGGTCTTGGTGGGTTTTTTTGGTTTTTGTTTTTTTCCAGTTACAGAATGCTTAAGTTTTGCAAGAATAAAAAATTCAGCGTGCTTGTCTTGGCACATAAGGAACATAAGGTAAATGATGTGGCAAATACTAATAGAAAAACTGTGAAGACTACATTTCCTCACTGTGTGCACCATCACCAATGATTACTACTCTGGAGGACAGTTTGACTAAATGGCAGGAGAAAAACTCATGAAAATTTCCCTTTCCCTCCCTCTTTGAAAGCAAGGGATTAGGTTTGGAATTTTAAATTTGGGCTTGCTACAATTGATACATTTTAGAATGCTAATGTGGGTTAGATTTATAGAGCTCAGTATCTATTTTGATCACTACCGTTATATCTGCATTTCAGGTCCTTGGAAACTCCTAACTAACCACTTCTTTTAGTAGTACCAGTCATTGCCTATCTGGAAAGACTGGTAATGCTCCTTAGTTCATGCTGCTAAAATACCATTAGTTAGAGCCATCTTTATCACTGAATTCTATTTTTTCTGTTAGAATAACTTTTCCTCTCCCATAACCCATGTGATTGTATGTTACCCACTTGAAGCTGTAGCAGTTCCAGTGCATGATTGCATTCTTCAGAATAACCCTGATAATATATTTTTAAATTGGTTTTGTCTGTTTCTTTTATTTTTCTTTCTTGCATATAATTTTCTAAAAGTGTAGCTTGTAGTTCTGTGTAGAAAGAAAACTTCTACTCAGTTTAATATTCTCTCTAGTGTGTGATTTCAAATTTTCCATAACTACTCAGTAGTTTTATCACAACACATTTCATTAAGTTTCTCAAAGATAAGAACAAAGGAAAGTTGTGGGAAGTTTTGCTTTGTTATCTGAGAGGAGAAGATCTTGAGGTATTTAAAATACTAAATAAACTGTTACTTATGTTCAATTTTGGCCCATTACTTTTAAGAAGTTTTTTTGTGTAGCACTTTACATAATCCTTCATGTGCTCATGGTTCTGTAAAGACACTAATTAGTTGAAATATATGTCTAGCCGTAAATCTCTTGCCATATTTGGGGTGGGGAGAAAAGCCAATTAAAAGCATACTGTCTCAATGGACTAGTAGTTTGACTATTAAATCTATTGACTCACATAATTGTACTGCTATGAAGATACTCAGTTATCTCAAATTTCCATGGAGATATTGACCTGATTGTCATCTTGAACAGAAATTGCAACTCCTACATCACAGTAACAAAATTTTAGTAGTACACTGTTTAAATGAGGAAGGGGGAAATGAAGGCGAAATAAAGAGAGATTAAAATGTCCTAGTATGCAACTAGAATTGTATATGTGCAACATGATATAAATGCATAATATGGAACAGAAATTAGTACTAGTATAATTTTTTGAAGTTTTGAGATCTCCTCTGACCTACATGTAGCTCAATCAAGTATTGTGTGTAGAGCAATTATCATGTCAGAGTCATTAAATCTTCAAATTAAGGCTTTTACTTCTTTGAACAGAAGAATGAAATCTTTCAACACTCATAAAGTGACAGTTACCATCACACGTCTTTCTTTAAAGTATATATTTTACTTGAGGGAAGAAAAGTTTATAAAGTATATGGATTTGAAAGGCCTTGGTGTGATCTTATTATGGTCTTCCAGTACCTGAAGAGAACCTGTAAGAAAGATGGAGAGAGACTATTTACAAGGGCATGTAGTGACAGGACAGTGACAAAGGGGAATGGCTTCAAACTGAAAGGAAGTAGGATTAGATTAGATGTTGGGATAAAATTCTTTATTGTGATGGGGGTGAGGGGCTGGAATAATTTGTTCAGAGAAGCTGTGGAGGTCCCATGCCTGGGAGTGTTTAAGGACAGGCTGGATAGGGTTTTGAGCAGCCTTGTCTACTGGAAGGTCTCCCTGCTCATGGCAGGGAGTTTCAAACTAGATGAACTTTAAGGTCCCATCCAATCCCAGCCATTCTATGATTTTATGATTCTATGAAAAGAAATTAAGACAAACCAAAACAACTACTGAATCAGAAAAAAAAATGAGAAACAGTTGAAGAGAGGTAGTATCAAACGTAGAACACTAAGAAAAACTGATTAAGGATGTTTTAAATGAATGATTGGTGAACTGACGTCAGAGAAGTAGAATGTGTACAACATTATTATAAGATTTTTTGAAAGCTTGTATGACAAGATCTTCACACTGATTTAAACAGTGTGTGAATTTGCTCTCTACATTTCACCTTCCGAGACTTCATCTCTTGTGGAAGACTCACACCTTCCCAACAGTAATAACAGCTGTTTTCTTACATTCTGCATTTTGATTTTCTGTTGGTTTTCCCCACTGCTTTTCATTTTTCCTCAAGTTTCATAGCCTTTGAAGTGCCAATGTTGCTGAATAAGAAAAAAATAATTGCTTTAATATCTGACAGTTTCACTTTAGGCAAATGCAGCAGAATTTGAATAGGAGAAAACCAATGGTGTTATCTATAACAAAAAGCTTTTCTGAAATCTCTAATCCCCTTATGAAAGTTACTATATTCTTGAATCTTCAGTTTTGGTATGCTTGTTAAGTCTATGATTATGGGAATATATCCATGAAGAATTCACTTAAGAATTGTCTAGGGATTAAATATATCTACTGCATTAAATAGTCTGCATCATATTGAAATAATTACAGGACTACCTAATGCCCTCATTTTAGCTGAACTTTTTTCCAATTTGATTATAACTTTAACAGAAATTTGACCAGTTTGCAGAGACTATGTATTATACTACATGAAATGAAGTTATGTAATTAATCTTAAATTTTACGTAGCTTATTCCTTCTGTCAGCTTTCTTTGCATCTCCATCCTTCGCAGTGTTCTGATCACCAGTCAGCAAATTTGATCAAAAAGTTTAAATTGAAATCAGAACCACAATACTTAAGAAAACCTGAAACAGTATGTCTATCCAGAGGAAAAATCTACTTGTGTCTTGTGTCTATGGAATCCTGTCATTGATTTAGGGATGCAGCTTTCCCCAGACAAGTTGATTTGTGCACTTGACTACATTAGATATCAAATACTGCATTTTAGAAAGGTTCCACAAAAAATATTTTATTGAATTTTTAGCTTGCAAAAAGCACTGTTCCCAGTATTTCTGTTATTATTACGAGAGTAGCCCAGATTTCATAATTGTCCCCAAAGAAAACAAAAACAACAAACAACAATAAAACAAAAACAAACAAACAAAAAACCCCAACACAACAAAAGCCTCCCACTTTCAAAAACCCCACTTCTAGACTAGCAAGAAGACACTGAACATGATATACACTGACAGTAAAAGTATAAAGGTGAGGAGTTACATCTGAATGGAAAGATTAAGGCTTCACATTTTGTTTTGAAGATAGACTAGGTTAGGGCTGCTCTTTGTGCTGGATTCTGAATTCTTAGCCTAATTCTCATGAAAACTGTATTTTCCCCAGATGACAGAAAATTTTTGTCCTTACATTCTGGTTTTCAATGGAGCAAAGAAATTGCAAGAGAGGGAGCAAGGATCTTTCAAACAGTCAAGATTCAAAGCATGTAGTGCTTTGAAAATCAATACAGCAACCTTGAACATAGGATCTTTGTGCGAAGAGCTAGTGCAAACAGTTCAGTAGGGAACAGAAAATGCTAGATAATGATTTCTAAACCAGCCATACCCTACATGCTTTTATGTAACATGATATTTGTATAACCTGCACAAAAAGTGCTCTCAAAGAAATGGATAAGAAGCATGAGAAAAGCACAGAAACAGGAGAGTTGTCACGAGGAAAAGGAGGTAATTGACCAGTGAACAAGATGAAGGGTTGGGATGAGGCTCCTTTGCCTATACATGTGTGATACTTGATCAGAGAAATAGTAAAAGATAAAAATATAAAAATAGCATATTGAAACTAGAAGAAAACAGCCTTTCCTTCACCTTGTCATTCTTGCTTCCTGTGCAAAAGGAACGCAAACATTTTCATCATTAATGCACAATGCAGTAAGACAGGGAGTGACCATGCAAACCACCTATCAGTTCAGAGTCCTTTTCCACTATGTTATTTGAATTGTTTTATACAGGAATGTGACCATTTACATGAGCAGCTGCTGCATGCTTACGTGTGTGATATAATTCTTGGTTTTGGGCATATCAAGTAAAAACAAAACCCATACCATTGCATCTGGCACAGTCTCAACCCTGCTACCTCAAAATTGAGTCTACAAGGAATGTCTATATTTCCTACTGCCAATTCATATTCCTCCCACTGATCAAATAAGAACAACTCAATAGAACAGTGGGAGGAAGAAGTTCTAATTTCTTCTTTATGTCACAGCACTGATTGCTCCCCTGTACTACTTTTTCTTCTTGAAAGCAGTAATTTTTTACTAAAAAATTTGAAGTTATTTAGCATATCAGTGTTTTCCTATGATTCTTATATATCAAAAGTGTTACTCTCCAAAAGCAGATTATTCTTTACTTTATTAGCTGAACTTCTACAGAATTCATTAGAGAGGAATTTTCATTTCTATCATTGGTAGTGTATCTATGGCAAATGCGACAGAGAAAAATAATCTAAAATTAGCCTTTGTATCTATCAGAAAAAATGGTATTAGAAACCATAAATTTTCTAGTGCTCTAAAAATGCCAGTATTTTATACATATCGTTAATTCTTTACAATCTATCTTATAACTCATTTATAACATGAATTAGGTATTTGATCACAAACAGAACAGAAGGCTGCAATACAGCACATCATGTACATTTTAAGACTACTCAGCGATGCAGTAGTAGATGAGTTATACATTAATATTCACAAAGATGTATCTCCCAATTAAATTTTCATATGGAAAAGTTGATGGTTTTTAAATGCTTAATTAATTTAATTAATTTCAATGCAATATTTTTATTTTTTTCATAAAAGTTTCATTTATTAATATTTATTAGGGCAGGATGGTATTTTAATTTAAATATTAGTTAATATTATTAAGTTAGAACATTTTGAAGAGGTGTAAATTAATGTTATGTATGAAATTTTAAAATTTGGACAAGTTTTTTTAAAGTTTGAAATATTTGTTTTTCCAGCTGAATGAAGAAATTAAAAATAAAGCGGTGTCAACCTAGCTTAAGCACTATTTAGCTACATTATTCTCCTACTAATCCAAAACACAACACTGTACCAGCTGCTAGGAAGAAAAATAACACTATACCAGTTGAAATCAGAACAGTATCCATCCCTTATTCTATATGATTTACATCATGCCCACATCCCATTCTTTCTCTACATCCCAGTTAACGATTATCACCTTTCCAGTCTTTTAATATATGCACACAATATTGCTCCCTTAGTCTGTGCCTTATTCCGATAAAATCTGTTGATCTCGTTTAGTCCATGACTTTGGGCTTCATCAGTCATACAATTTCAGGGCAGGAAAGATGGCCTGTAATGTTGAATTGTTGCAAGCTGAAGTCAGTTTTGATTCCATCACCATTGCACTTGTCCAGCTTCATCACAATTTGTTCTTCATTAATCTGGGTTATTTTTACTGTAACACTCTTGATATAGCATATAGTCACTGCAGAAGTAATGATATACAATGCTACATAGCAATTAACAATGTATAACTTAATTAATTGTCTCTTCTTACCCAGAACCAAATTCCCTAGAGATACACACTGGAGATACTGGACATTATTTACCAAGTGCACCCAGGCCCTTGAGCAAAAGCAATCCCACAGAGGGATTTACCTTTGCCTGAGGCAGGAATAACCCAGACTGTTTTCCCCAGCCTATATTTTAGTACATATTAGAGGAATTCTGTCCCTCTCAGTTTTGATTGGGCAGGGCCAGCCTAATTGGCAGATTCTCTAGTGTTGACTAACCAAGTGGCCTTTGCTAAATGTGTATCCCAGGGTCTGAAGGTCCAAAAATCCATTGCTCCCAGTGGGGTTTTATCAGTCCACGGCATTGTTGGACTTTCCTACAGGATGTGATATATTTAGATTATTCTTCCATCATCTGTCAAAACTTACACATTTGAAAGCATTCAGCTAGAGAGAATTATGTATCTACATAGTTGCCTGCCTGTCAGACTGAGTAATAAGTTTAATGGATACAACTAAAAGACTGTCAATTAATTGCTTTGAAGATTAGCAGAAACAGTTACATGTAACAAAATGCATGTTTGGGACCAGACATAATCTCAAAACCAATTTGTGTAACATCTATAAAAATTAGCACCAATCTTTCACACCTGAAATTCAAGTTCTGAAATTGTATCTGCCTTGATCAAATATTTTCAGATGAAGAGAAAAAAAATTTTCTGTCAAATAAAAAAAAACAAAAAGAAGAAAAAAAAACATGGCTGTGCTTTTTTCCTGTCTGTCATTATCCACACTAACAATTCTTTTGACTCTTGTAGCAAAATCACATAATCACAGAATATGCTGAGTTGGAAGTGACACAAAAGGATCACTGAGGACAACTCCTGGCCCTGCACAGCACCATCCCCAGGAGTCACATCATGTACCTGAGAGCATTGTCCAAATACTTAAACTCTGGCAGGGTTGCTGCTGTGACCAGTTCTCTGGGGACCCTGTTCCAGTGCCCAACCACCCTCTGGGTGAAGAAACCTCTTCTAGTATCCAACCAAAACTTCCCCTGACACAACTTCAGGCCATTCCCTCAGGTCCTGTCACTGGTCACCATGAGAAGAGACCAGTGCCTGCCCCTCCTCTTCCCCTCCCAAGGAAATTGCAACTGCAGTGGGGTCTCCCCTCAGTCTCCTCTTGTCCAGGCTGAACAGATCAAGTGACCTCAGCCACTTCTCATCACACAGCTTCCCCTCAAGGCCTTTTACTATATTTGTTGCCCTCCCTTGGATGCTTTCTAAGAGCTTAATACCTTTCTTACTTTGCAGCACCCAAAAACTTCCCCCAGCACTCGAGGTGAGGCCGCCCCAGTGCAGAGCAGAGCAGGACAATCCCCTCCCTTGCCCGGCTGGTGATGCTGTGCCTGATGCCCCCCAGGACAGGGTTGGCCCTCCTGGCTGCCAAGGCACTGCTGATTCGTGTTCAACTTCCCATCAGCCAGGACCCCGAGGACCCTTTCTGCAGCACTGCTTTCCAGCCTCTTGTTCCCTAGTCTCCAGGGTTGCCCCATCCCAGATGCACAATCTGGCACTTTCCCTTGTTGAACTTTTTACATTTGGTGATTGCCCAGCCCTCTGATTTGTCAAGGTCTCTCTGCAGGGCCTCCCTGCTTTCAAGGGAGTCAACATTTCCTCTCAGTTTTGTATTGTCTGCCAACTTACTTAGTATCCCTTCCGGTCTTGTGTCCAAGATATTTATGAAGATGCTGAAGAGCACGTGACTGAGAATGGATCCCTGCAGAACCCCACTAGTTACAAGTCACTGTAACTAGTCCTGTCACCCCATTCACTTACAACGGGTTTTGTACCCAACCTGTGAGGCAGTTGCTCACCCACCTCATGATGTGTTTATCCAGCTGTGTGAAAGACACTGTGTCTCGAAGGATACTGTGAGAGACAGTAATGAAAACTTTACTGAAATCCAAGCTGGCTTCCCTTGGTCAGCTAGGTGGTTTACCTTGTCATAAAAAGAAATCAGGTTTGATTAGTAGGACTCTCCTCTCATGAAGCCATGCTGGCTGCAACAAATGACTGCATTGTCTTTCGGGTGTTTTCAATATCTCACAGAATAATCTCCTCCATAACTTTACCAGACACTGAATTGAGACTGACAGGTCTGTAATTTCCAGGCTTCTCCTTCTTGCCCCTCCTGAAAATTGAGACAATATTTGCCAGCTTCCTGTTAGCTGGGACCTCTCTGAGGAAGTGTGCAGGTTCAAACCCGGCCTCAGAGCAGGTGTACAGCCAATTGCTCAGCCCTTTTCTAGCTTGGTTGCAGATATGTCAGAAAAAGATGAGTGGTGCCAGAACATCCCTTCTTGGATGTTCAGGGTTGGTAGCATAGACTGTTTTTGCTGGTATATAGTCTCTGCAAAAACTTGCATTTATTCTCAAGAAGGAGCAAAAAAATCATAGAGGACAGATTGCTTTCATGTCTGATCCTCTGATAAAATGAAGAAAGAGTGATGCACAATTTTTCTTTTTTTTCCTGCTTATAAGTAATTTGTGATGTATAGTATTGAAATCTTGACTTGCCACCAAAGTAAATACTATTAACATGTAGTTTCAAACCAACATATTTGGACAAGGAAGTGCTGTTAATTTCAAAATATAGATTGTGATATTTCTCAGATATATTCTGGGAGAAGGAGAGAATTATATTTCTTTGTGTCCATAAGCTAAGTCTGCCATATAGAAAGCTGTTGTCCCAGGAATAGGGGACGCAATTACCAATGTGAGGCAAGCTGA
Source organism: Picathartes gymnocephalus (assembly GCA_013390045.1). Taxonomy (NCBI): domain Eukaryota; kingdom Metazoa; phylum Chordata; class Aves; order Passeriformes; family Picathartidae; genus Picathartes; species Picathartes gymnocephalus. The sequence goes on along the minus strand of WEKY01027100.1, from coordinate 42,296 downwards.
CAACACACAGGTATTTCACATTGGCATGTGATCTTGACTGTGTGTATTTCTTTTCATAGTCTGCATCAAAAGGTCTCTATTTATTTGACTGTGGATTGAGGAGGAAACATTCTGAGCAGGAACTTCAGAGAAAACATTAAATGATTTTTTAAAATATTTTACATGAAAGCCTCTATGGAGAAAAGGGAATTAGATGAAAGAGGGAACTAGAATAGTGGAGAGATGTTGAAGACATTTGTAACGTGACAGGTGGCTGGAAGAAAAGATGAGAGGTTTGGGAACACCCATCTGATCAGCTGGAGGAGAGGAGGATTTGAGAACATGAGTGCAATGATGGAAATGCTCCAGAGACAGAGAGATGGAGGACCAGGAACTAGGATCTGTCAGTCAGATTCTACTGAAAATATTCCTTCCTCATGGAACATGAGGGATTTTGTTCTGCTGTGGGAAGGGGAAGATTCGTGTTCATGTTTTGTTCAGTAGTAGGAAATGTAGATGTTCAGGCAGTATTCCATCATTATGTGGTGCAAAGATCTGATCTCATTGTCTCTCTGATGATGCGATGTTTTGGCTGTATGAGATGTTTTTTCTGGCCCCCATGCGGGCCACCATTTAGGAAAACTTTTCTATTTATGTTAACAATAACCACACTAGAGATGCATACCTGAATGCTAACAAAATGTTAGCCTTGCATTATATGGATTAAGTAGGCAAATTCAGATCCTTTGCCCTTGCAACAAGTATTGCATAACAAGGACAAAGAAAAGCTGAAAAGACAAAGCATATTGATCATGTAATCATTAATGACCATAGTAACTTTCTTGTGTAAGGCATTTAATATGTCAAATAATGACATGAGACAATTTTACTAACATTAAGTTCTAGAGATATTCTAAGTGCTGGTATTTTTTTCTGAGAAAAGGAAATGAAGATCATATACAGAGTAAACCGTGTTCCTACAATGGAAGAAAGGAAATATGGACAGGAAAATTCAGATGGCAAAAAGCAGTTAAAAGGTCAGGTTGGAGGCACATGAAACAACACAGGGTCAGATTGCAAGAGAATATGTGGGAGGACAGAGAGGAGGGAGTTGAAATCTGAAACAAGAGAGTAATAAGGAACAAAAAACCAAAAGGAACACAAGAGGAGATTTGCAGTGTAAAGAATGAAGAATAAATATGCATTGTTATTGGAAAATTATTGGAGTAATGAAAAAACAGAACAGCAAAATGTGTGATAGACAGTACAGCAGTATTGCTGTGTCTTGTAACTGAATGGAATACAGAACATTTGTTAATTGTTGTTGAATTTGCCTTAACATTTTCTTAGAGGCTAAGTGGAGAAGCTAGATACCCACATGCAGAAGGGAGTCATGTGAGGCGTAATTGTGGAGTACCTGCCCCATTAGTATGTGGAAGCCCAAGATAAATGGTGCAGATTGCACTAAGAACACAGAATAGATCATTGGAGCAGCACAATATGCTGGCGGAAGAGCAGAGTCAGTGAAGGAAAATGTGGTATTGCTACACTATGTTGCACCAGCTGTTGAAACTGGAGTCTTTCTGCAAGCAGCAAGAGTGGAAACAATGAGGTTACAGAGTGCTGTGGTGTCTTCCACAGCCACTACACCCTCACCCATTTCTGCTGACCGCTCTTTAATCTTTAGTTCAAATACCTTAATTTTAGTACATTTTGAACTGAAACACACCAAAACTAAATGTGTCAGCTTAGTCTTATTATTTGCAATTGATATGTTTTTTCACAATATTTGGAATCAAAAATTTTGGCTGTTTTTAGTCAGACTTTGAGTTTTAGTCCATAGCTACATCACAGAGATAGTAAATAACATTAATAAATGGAAAAAAAAGAAAAAAACCAGGCATGTTATTTAAAAAGAGTCTAGGTTTTCTGTAAAGAAAACAAACACTATCATGTTTAACCTTACTTCAAATATACACACTAATGCAAAGGTTTTCTTGAGGTATTTTGAGAATAACAGTCTGGAAAAAAATGTAGGTGGCTATTTCCAGGTCTTTTTAGTTTCCCAACGTTTTATGGTGTAGTATTTTATCTTACGGCTAATTATTAGTAAATGCATTTTAGGTTTACCAATAAGAAATTTCTTTGAGAGCATTCTGAGCTTAAAAGCACCGAAATAAGAAATATCTTGCCATTTCTATATTTTGCAGTGATTTATTTCTGTATCGAGAATACTTTCATTTTTAGTAGCTATTGAAAGGTGATACATATGCCAAACACATTGTATTCATATTCTTGGGACTTAATGAGAGTATTATGTAACAATGTGTCATACTGCCATAATTTAAATTTTTTGATCATTTTTTCACTGCATAAACTGCTAATTTCTAGGCAAACAGCTGCATTCTGAATTATTTAGAACACTTGTTCCTTAGCTAATTGACAGTTAATTGATGCTTTGAGAGACCATCATCTAAACAGTATGTAAATGGATTCAGGCTTCTCATGGAGAGAAGAGACAGCTTATGACCTACTTCCACCAGGGCAGCTACTCTCTTCTCTTGCCAGAGACAGGCTGGAGAAGTTACTGCATGTAGAGCTTCTTCCCTAAAATATTCTCCATTCTACTAGGAACTAGTAGTTCTTCCAGAGATGGTGTCTTTCTTTAAAGAAATTACTGAGGTATTCAGAGAGCAGCACATCTATTTATGAAATGCCCTGCTTTACTTAGTATTGTTTTATCTCTCCCTTCAAATCTCAGATATATGTATAGTTATATCTTTGGACCAAATGGTATAGCTCATGAGAACAGGAACTTGCAGATTCCCAACTTTATTTCAGACTTGTGAAAAAAGTAACTAATTTTGTACTTATATTGTATTATATTTTTTTTCTCTATTTACTTCTGAATATGTTTTGTTAGTTGTAAATACCTCACCCAGCTTGAAATGCTGCCTTCCCCCTTATAGAACTATAATTGTTGTTTCTGTATTTCCATACTGGCTTTAACTACAGTGCCCATCCGACTGCCAGATTTTATTCCCTTGAGACATTACACTGCCTGTTTCCTCGGTCACTCGCTGCTAAGGTGTTGCACAGGACAGCGAGGTTTATTGAACTGAAACAGAAAAGGTAGAATCAGGGACTTGTAACTCATAGAGAAAATACAATGCACTTAACTTCATGGAGAAAGAAGCTTACAGTAGTTATGCAGAATTTTTGTAGCCTTAAAGATTTGGTCTGAATGGGACAGGAGTGTGAATGTTTTCCTCTAGATGGCAGGTTTTAGCAAGCTTTGTTTTAGTCATGTAAGTAAATAGAAGGTCTTTCAGGACAAATTACCTAGTTTAGTCACTAACTTTATCCTACTAAATTCTTCCACTACCCCAGCTGTGCCTGCATGCATGAGTGTGTAGACCCCTATGTCCATGTTTAGTCATGAAAATAAGGTAGACAAAGATCTTAAAAGCCTCTGCTAAAACTATTTTATGAAACAGATTCTTTGAAATGTGTATATAACTTATAGTAAGAGGGAATACTAGTTTTGTATCACTTTCTGAAACTGTTTAGCTGCTTATTAATTTTGGAAAGATAGTTAAGCCGTGTATCACAATCTCTAAATGAATCACTATTTTGCAATTGCATCCCAGAAAATGATAGGGTGAAAAAGGGTGAAGCAACTGCTTTGGAGCCTTCTGTTATTGCTTCTCAATTTAGACATCTTTGACATACAAAATTCTAACTTTTAGGGGTTTGTCTAGTCTAAACATATTTGCATATAATGGGGAAAAAAAGGTACTTAATTTCTTAAGCAATGTTAATGTTCTTTTTAATAAAATGAAAATATACTATATATTTACTCCTTTGCTTGCCACTTTTCTTGTGCATAACTAGGTTTGTCTGAATGAAGGCATGTGTGTGTGAGGAAAAGAAAATAAGTGAGGCAAACCTTGGGACACAGAACAACTGCATTTTTTTTTTTTCTGAAAGGAGAATAAAAATGGAAATTAAGATTTATTTTTTTGTGACACTTCTGTGACATTGCATTTATAGATTATTTGTGAACTTGAAATCATACTGATAATTTAGGTAATATATTTCCAGGGTTTCAAAATCAGTATTTGGCAATATTCATTCCACACACAAAAATGAAAATTCAGTCATATAGTTTGCAATGCTCTTTGAATTAGACATAATATTCACATCAGCTTTTTAAACAGGGTAGCCAGGGAACATATTCTCTAGAATCTCGTCAGCTGCAGAAATGCATCGTGACTGAAATGTTGTTGGAATGGATATTGATTGCTACACTTGCCACCACTTTGTGCAGTAATATTCCATGCAAACTCCTTTGTACTTGTCAATGTCTGAAGTACAATTTTCCATTCACTGCCAATAACCAAACCCACAGTTCCTGTAATCACTAAACTTTGGATCTCTATGATGGTACAGGAAGGTATTGATGTTGTTTACAGGCTCCCCAAGAATAACTATAAGGAGTCTAAAGAATACACTTCTTAATATTGACAGGCTTTTGTGCAAAATTATTGTATTCAAGAAGAATTGCAGACCACTTTTTAGAGGGCAGTTATAAAGAAACACCAAAATGTTCAGAGAAAATACTTTCGAGTTTTTAGGAAACAAAAGATTTACATAATATCTTTATATCATTCGGTGCTCAGTTTTTGTGTTGCCTCCACAGGTGAAAACACTTTTTCTCAAAGCTAGTTTTCAGTAAAGTGTTTTCTGTTTTTCCAACGTTTTCTCTAAAGCCGGGTTCCATAAGTACAATTACCAAAAAGCACACTGTCAAAAATGGTGCAGAAAGTAATAAATTTGTTGCTAACACTACCTTGTTCGGTTCCTCTAAAATGTTATAAAAATTAGCAAGCTGTAAAAAAAAAAAAATAATAATGCTCATGGATTCTCAGTTTCCCCAGTAGTATTTTCTTCTCAGGTAAGATTTCTATGTGTGATAGTAATGCTTGAATGGGGAAATAAAAAAAAAAACAAAAACAAAACCAGAACTAATGTCTGTAAGTTTGTTCAGCAAGAGTTCTCTTTAAAGACTGTTTTTATATCCTGTCCTATATCATAAGTGCTTTGGCTTATACAATTAAGCACTAACCTAAAAAAAAAAAAAAAAAACAAAAAAAGAGGGAATTTG
>WEKY01027100.1:11145-31399 GCA_013390045.1 Picathartes gymnocephalus | reverse complement strand
TTTTTTTTTTTAAATACACAGTGATAGAGGATAGTTTGATTGACCTATCAAGCAGCAATTCCTTCAGAAATGATGCCATCTCTGTTCTTGTAAAAGTAATGCAAGTCCTGAAAGGTTATTGACATTTCAGCAGAAGAAATAGATTTTGAGTTGCTTGCTAGCAACTTGTCCTTTAGAATTTTTTTTTTTTACATTTCATCAAAGGCAGTGTAATTAACCTTAGAGGGATGGATAAAGCCCGTCATCATCAATTGACAGAATAACTTTGTTGTGTAATGGCTACTGGTCATATGGTGCTCTTGCAATAACACTTTCCTTCATTTAAATACTGTATCAGAACTCTTGACTATCATCTAAGAGAGAATCTTTCCCTTCCCTCTCGTTCAAGAAAAGTGGCAGGTGTATTGAAGTTAAAGTAGCAACACAGTAACAAAAATAGGTCTATCATTTGGGGAAAACACTACCAGTACCAGATATCTGTAAGCTTCATGTAGTAAAGTACTAGTGAAAAGCTTTTATTTTGCTAATCTGCTTAGAATCTTGAGAGAAGAGAATAAACCAGAAAAGTATTTTCTGGTTTAAATATCTGATGATGTAGTGTATTATACTTAAATATTTAAAGCTGTTTTCCTGTGCTGCAGGAATGATGTCTGCAAAGATGTATTGGTGTTAAAAGGAAAAGACATTGATGCATTTCAATAAGGGAAGGCTAATGAAAGAGTAAACATATTCGAGCAGAAATCACATCTTTCTTCACACAGGTTAGTTTAGAATGCTAAATCTTGGTTTGGGATGAAAGGGACCTTAAAAATTACAGAATCCTAGAATGGTTTGGGTTAGAAGGGATGTTAAAATCATCTAGCCATGTGTCGGAGACATAGAAAAATACAAAGCCTTAGCTTTGAGTTATTAGCAAGCAGAAAATGCCTTAAAGTGTCTTAAGCATAAGAAGCTGAACTTCTTGAAGCAGTAACCAAAGTGTCCGTTTCTCCAGTTCAGAGTTTAATGATACAGCTATCCACAGAATGATATAGTTATCCACAGTTTGATTACTCCTTAGTCAAAACACAGACATAACATAACGTAGTAAGATAGAAAAATGGAACATGATAAATTGGATAGAACATATCATCACATGCGTAAGTTCTATGTAAGAAGTACGCACTTCTGTTCTTTACAGGCATAGGTGCCGAAAGTATCAATATAGAACCGTGTTAGTAGTTAATTGGACAATAAGCAAATATAATGCCTTAGAATTCTTAAAGGATTTTAGAATGCAGCAGACTTTGCCAAGGGGTGCAGGATACGGAACACAGGATGCAGCAAACTACATCAAGAGAAGCACAGAAGAATGAAGAATAAAGAGGAAGAATGCTGCTTATAAAGAATGCTTGAACTGCCACCCTGCTGCTTCTGCCTCACGCCTCTGCCTTGGGACACTGAGAACTTAAGCAACAACACGGACTGCTATCTTATACCCTTGTGAGACTGATTGCGCTTTGTTTAAATAAAATCTTTTTATACTCAAATAAGGACTCTTTCATCTCTCTCTCAACCCAAGAAGCCAGAAAGCAGAGGAAACAATCATCAGCAGCCATGGACAGGGACAGTTACTAGTCCAGGTTGCTCAGAGCTACAAACTGCCTGGTCTTGAACATATCCAGGAATGGGTCATCCACAACTTCCCTGGGCCACCTGTTCCAGTTTCTCACTTCCTTCACAGTAAACAATTAGATTTAAAAAAAAATATATAGGTAGAAATTTCTAATCTAAACCTGTCCTCTTTCTGTTTGAAACCATTTCACTTGTCCTATGACTACCTGCCCTTGCAAAAAGTCCCTCTCCATCTTCCTTGTAGGCTCCCTTCAGTTACTTCAGGAAGGCCACAATTAGGTCACGCTGAAGACTCCTCTTTTCCAGGCTGGGACAAACCAATTCTCTTAGCCTTTCCCTCTCCAGGGATGTGATGTGACATATTTCTTTCTTTTGAAATCTTGTGGTGGCTTTTGTTGATTGTTTTCTTTGCTATTTACAGGTGTCACTGGTGAGATAAATTAACTTTCTTGTTTTGGTATAAAGCCCAATTTCATTGGGCCAATGCCTGTCATTGTAGAGAATTTATTCTGTCTGTGTAACAAAAGCTGAGGCTGAGAATAGCAAAGGGAATTACTCTAGGAGACAATTTTTTAGCTAGAAAAATGCAAGATAATATTTGAAAATGCTGATATTTAGAAGGAGTTATAAATTTTTCCAGATATATGAAATTTGAAAGATAAAGATTTTGTTGATTTTTTCCATGTTATGGAAAAAAAAAAGAAAGTCTCTGAATGCTTTTTCACTCATTTGCAATACTGGTAGCTTTTTTAGTCTTTAGATATTTTTTCTTCAGTGATCCAGTCTATGACTTCTAATAAGACAGTCTTAATAAAAATAATATATACAACAGCTAATGAAATACTCTCATTCTTCTTTGCAATTCATGTCTTTTGAGTAATTCATTCTTCATATTGCATTTGGTACATCTTGCCATTAGTTCACTACACAATCCTTCTGGATTGCTTATATTTACTCTATTTTAATTCTGCCTCCCCTCCTATTCTCACCATTATCATCTCCCCTAACCTGAATTGTACACAGACTATGCATCCTAACTTGTAATTAATCTCTTCTTTAGCAAATAGCTTTTCTGTTCTCCCTCTGCTTTCCACAATTTCAGTTATTGCAGTAATTTCTTTTCATGCCCCAGCATATTTTATAACTTCTTGGCAATGATTATTTGAACATGGATGTCTCCTAAGAATTTCTCCCCTCCCTGATCCTTCTTGGACTCTCTGTCCCTGGGCTAAATCTCTGCATGGTCACAGCAGTTGCCTCATTAACTCATCTCACTCTGACAGATGCTGTTTGCTTTGTTTTTTGTCTACTGTGGTTCTTCAGTTCCCATAGAAACCTGTTCAGATGCACAGTCAATTCAGCTCGATATTTTAGCTTTCTGCTCTATGGGGACAGAAGTGGCAGCCCCAGGTGGGAAGACTTCCTGTGTCTCATCATGAGGAAGAACCATGTCCCTCCATTAACTCAGGAAAGGGTTGAGTCCAGAGTAACCAAGAAGTCCTTATGTTCTGTAAAGTTCTTACATATCTTCATTTCTTAGATGTAAGCCAAATCACAATTCCTATAAACAATAAAATTATGTAGTGATTCCCGGGCTTTCAAGTTTTGACAGCAGCTACAGTAATAACAGATAATTTAATGCCTTTACAGGGTTTCCTTACAACAACTATGAATAGAAACTCTGCTTTGTCTAAAAAAAAAAAAAAGGGCGAGAACTATCTCAGAAATCAATGTTTTTCGGTCTTCCTTGCTTGTGAGAATTTCCTATTTGTCTCACGTGAGAAGGAGAGTGCAGACCTTTTTTAATGTACCAAGTACAGAGGCAAGAAGTGCAGTGGAACATCATATATCTTTGCTAGGCAAAGATACATAAGATGACAGATGCATCTTTGCCAAATTTATGGTTTTTTCAGAATCACAGCCAATTTCATGGAATTAAAATAAAACATTTATGGACCTAGAAGTGTAAATTAAAGCATGTAAGGTTTAGTAGTTTTTCTACCTCAGCCAATGTCCTTGCACATTGAACCTCAGCAGCTCTATGTCTTAATGTGGCACCGAAACCCACACACCTTTTTTCACAACTACCCTGCTGAATATCAGCAGATCTGTACCTATGAATGGCATCATAACACTTGATTCGCTGTTTTTGAGTTTCTCGACATTTTAATGCTGTGTAAGTACTATGCATATGTATGATGCCATAAAGTAATAATAATTTTTATTCTTCAGGAATTTATTTTCAACTGTTGTTAAAATGGTATTGAAATATGATAATTATGAAGGGGAGGCGGGAAAGGGTTGTATCTAGGCTGAAAAAAAGCATTTTTCACCTGCTTACTGTTCCATCTCTGGTTAGATTTTTCTATTCAACACACTGTGAAAGGCAGTCCTGAATACAGATAAGCAGTAATGCATGGGCAGTAAATATAAGATGCAATTAAATAAATTTTCAATGGGTGGTGCTTAATAAGGCAGGATACTTGTTCCTATTTAGGTGCCTCTTCCTTTATTTTTTTTTTCTTTGAAGTATTTCAAAGGAATTTTTGGATGCAGAATACAAAATGTGGGCATACACATAGAAGTCCCAATGAATATAATCATGCTGTAGTTTCTTTTTTTGTTCAGCTTTTCAAAGGCTTGCATATGAAAAACAAACAAAAAATACTGTGTTAATATCTTGTTTCATTTGGCCTCGCTGTAGCTGTCAGGTGAACGGTTGTCTCACGTGTGATCCAGGCTTTGTAATTAAAGTTAGTTGTTTTCTTAAATCCATTGATCTCCTGAAAAGAGAAAACAGGTTGATGCAGCGGTTTTTATTGGTTAATTGTAATTTGGTTTGTTCCATGTACCCCTGTTTGGACCCTGTATACTCTCCCTGTCAATTATCTGTCCCCTCCCCTGGTCGAGTGAGAGAATCCCTCTCTCTCCCCTGTCATTCTCCTTTCACCCCTGCCCCAAGTTCTAGAAAGGTCTCTGTCATTTGGCTATGCATTGGCCCCCACAGGTGTAACCCCACTCCCCTGTTCTCCCATTTGCTGTGTAGCCTGTCCCTCACCCCTGGACCACACCCTTGGGCTTTCCCAATTGGTCATGTTCGTGCCTCCACCCCTGGGGTCTGAGGGGTATGAAACCCCCTGTCACCTGTGTTTCGGGGTCACTCGGAGCAGAGCATAGGATCTTCGGTCCTTCTATGTGAAACTCCTGGTGGCCTGACTCAGTTAGTCTCTCCCCATCAGCTAAATAAATCTTAGTTGGTATGCAGAGCTGCTGAGTCCTCCCTGCTTGGCTTCTCCTTGCGGTGGTCACCTGCTCTTCACGCTGCTATCGGCTCTGGGCTCTGTGGCTGCGATAGGGCTCTGGGGATCAGAGAAGGTCCCCAGAGAGATTGCCTTCAACCGGCGCAGCCTTGGCACCTCGGGCAGCAGAGCGATTAGCGAAAACAGGTGGTGCAAGTTCAGTGATGGAAAATAGGAAGCAGTAGATGCCTGTGGTGGTTTAAAACCCGTCTGGAAAATTAAACCCACTCAAGATGTTAGCTTTCCCCCACCCCTTCCAGTAATGGAGGGTCACTAGGAGAGATTATAAATTGGAGTAACAATTTATTGTACAGAAGAGAGAAAGGGTGTTTTACCCACAAAACAGAATTCACCACTGAATGTTCCCCAGGCAGCACTCAGCATGGTCTCCAACAAAGGCAATATGGCAAAAAGACAAGATCAGCGATTTAACTTCTCCCCCAGCCTGTCCAAATACAACGAGAAGCAGGAAGAACCCAAAACCTGGAAGCCAGTTTGTGTGAATAATGAGTCATTGTGGGAAATGTCACCTCCACACCATCCGGCAGGGCTCAGGCCCCTCTGGGGGCGCTCTCCGGTGTGGCAGCAGCAACACAGTCCCAGATCCTCTCCCCCTGAGCCAGGTAAAAACTATGTGCGTCCTCCTTTCAGCTCTGGCATCTCCCTTTTCCCAACACCAGCAACTTCCTTGCAGAATCACACCCCCAGCCATGATATGGCTGGTATGGAATTAAACAGTGCCAGAAAATCCACCACATTTTTTTGCTTTACCCAGGACAATGCCTAAATCTCTGATGAATCCCTGATTTGCAGATCCTGAAAAACTTGCTTATAACAGCTGACTCATTTTCAGGGCATCTGAGAGATAAAATTATAGTTTCTTGGTTTTGTCTCCTTTACCGCATGAGACAAAGCCGTCCTGGGGTTTTATTTGTCTGTTGGATTCTTAGTGGTGAAATTATTGAAAAAATATTTGCTACTTAGAATTTGTCAGTGTGTATTTTCTTAGTGTAATTTTAAATGTTTCTTTTTCTTGTAAAAACTAAATAAGGGAAACTATTGAATTGGTGAGCGTTATCCTACATTAGGCTACGGATCCAATTGCAGGGGGAAAAGTTGGATATTTTTCCTCTTCTAAGCTGGTAAATATTTATGGCCATGAAGAGAACTAGACCAGGAAAGAGAAAGATTTTAAGTTCTTGTGCTGACTTTGACAGGGATAAACCTAATTTATAGCATGGGACTATATTTTTTATTTATTCTGAAAACTGTTGATAACACAGGCATGCTTTAGTTACTGCTGAGCAGTAACTAAACTCATATGCAGAGTTAAGGCCTTTACTCCCTCTTACCCGACCCACCAGTGAGCAGGCTGTGAGTATATAAGACTTTGGGAGGGGTCACAGCTGGAACAGCTGACTCCAACTGACCCAAGGACTCCAGACCATATGACATCAATTTCAGCATATACAGATGGAGGAATAAAAAGGAAAGGGGTGATATTCAAAGCAATGGTTTTTGTTTTTCCAAATAACTGTTATGCGTGGTGGAACCCTGTTTTCCTGGGAATGGCTGAACACCTGCCTGCCTGTGGCAGTTATAGAATTAATTCCTTGTTTTGCTTTGCTTACATGCACAACTTTTGTTTTCCCTATTAAACTGTCTTTGTCTCAACCCATGAGTGTTCTCACTTTTTTCCTTCCAATTCTCTCCCTCATCCCACCAGATGGGGAGTGAGTGGCTGTGTGGTGCTTAACTATGCTAAATTATGACAAGTCTTCAGTACTTCAGTACCTTAAATATTTGGGGATTTTCTTTTGCTTTGTTTTTGGGTTTTTTTTGATGTTCTTTTTCTTCTCTCTTTGAACAGAATCAAAGGACCAACCAGTTCACTGCCTTTTTAGTTTAGGTCTTTCCTTAAAATTACTTAAGGTCTGTGGGGTGAGAGAAATAAAATGCCTCTACTCTTTAATTTAAAAAAAAAAAAAAAAAGTCATGAGAGGATGTAAAGAAGCAGAGGTCTGAATCTTTGGGGAAAGCCACAGCGAGGAGATGAAATTGAGATATTTGAGGAAAAATATAAGATTGGGGCTTTTTAAGCGGAAAGAAAAGAGGGAAAAAATCGGCTAGGTTTTAGGGACAGGAATAAAGGGTAAAAACAATTTAGATATCAGAAACTGAAATTTAATACAAGTGGATGATTAGAAGTTTGTTAGAGCAGAAAGAAGCAATGGAACATCTGCATGGAAGTGAAGTAGCCTAGGAGAAATGTCTGGAGGGAAGAAGTTATTAGTGATGTTGGGACACAGCATGAGTCTGTCAGATGTCACAGTAGGAGAGAAATGAAGGAAAGTGTATTTGTACTTGAGGAGCTGGAAAATTAAATATGTGAGCTTCCAGAGTTATAAAGAAATCTCTTATACAAGGTAATGAGCAAAATTGTTCTATCCTGCTGTATTTTATTGCAAAATTGTTCTATCCTGCTGTATTTTGTTAAGGATCATATATATGCTCTAGTGAGCACTTTCATCAGCATTGTCATCCTCCCAGACTTACTAACAAATCAAAGGGATACCACCCTTCCTTGAACAAACAACATGCTGTAGGGTTGTAAAGAAGTTCAAGACAAACAATAAAAGCCCCCCATTTTTCTTCTGTGATTGTTAAAATAATTCTGAATTATAGTCCAGCCTTTTACAATTCATTAATTCACCTGTCCATCACTTGTCCAACAGTTAAAAATTAAAAGTTAAGGTAGCATTTATTTCTTTTGCTGTTAGATGTCAATATCAGAATGCAACAGGAAAAAAGGAACATTTTCAATCAAATATGCTAAGAGGTTGTACAGACACAGTAGCTACCTATTTGAATCCAGTAATCCAGCCCTCATGCTTTTCAAGATGGGTATTCCAGGTAGTAGTTTAACAAACTGGACAGAATCTGCATTTGTTAAAATTTAGATCAATGTTTCAGATCCTTTGCTAGTAATTTTTTTTGCCATTGTATTTGACTGCTTTACTTAATATTCAAAAATATTCCCAAAGTGACAAAATGTCTGAGAATCATCAGCAATATGCTCATTTTTGTCTTCTTAAAACTAATAATCATAATAGAATACACTATTCAGCTCTTGGTTAATAAAATGTCAGTTACATTGAAATTGGTCTTGAATGATTAAATGAAAATAAAATTTCATTCTAATGGACTAGGGTATTCAAATATACTTTGATGATTGAGGAGTATACTGATGGAAATGACACAATCTAACAAGTTCATGCAGAACTGTACATGGTGCTGTATCCAGACTGCATGGCATGTACTGGTAAGTGACATGTACATTGCTACTACGCCTTTAATTCATGGATAAGAAAAAAATAATCCCATGTCAATTTTGCATGCAATAATACACCATGTACAATATGATCCTTTATTCTGTCCAAAGATTGAAAACTTTTTTAGTGTACATTTCAGTTAGTAATCTCTTAAGCAGCAAATGGTTCCAGGTTAAGCATTGACTTTTTAACTCCTCTGGACCAAGTGAAAATAAAAACTTTATATGAAAGTTAAATAAACTAATTATGGTTGAAAAAAGTGTTTGAGTCTAGACCTCGAAACAATTACTTCAGTATTATGTTACTGAAAGGAAGGTTAAACGTAAGTTCTGATTTAGGATATGGTACAGCTTTCAATCCCCTGCAATTCAGCCATATTTCCAAATCCCAGGTTTGCTGGTTTTATGTCGTGCTTACTTCTCCTCGGAATTTGGAGATGTTAAAAAACATGTACCTTTAATGATTTTCACCAATTTGGGCCATGGCAGCTTAAATCTCAAAGTTTATACATGCCACAATTACTCTTGAAAGGGGTTATCTAAAATGTCACTTCTGGTGTAGTTTAGAAAAGGCCTCAGAGCTTAAATGTTCATCCTCCAGCTGTGACTTGAACATAGACATTTTTCTTCAATATTTTATTATCAGCATTATCCTCTTGATGAAAAAAAATCAGCAGATAAGGATAACTATAATATATACTATTGTGCTATAACCTGCAAACAAGCTCAAGACTGCAATGAAGAACTTGCAAATATCTTTGCAGTTGGAAATTTGAAGGAAGAATAAATGCTTCCTTGATACAACATTTAAGCTTGTAGTTATGTTCCCTGGTTACTAGGAAGAGGAAAGGAAATGATTCTGCAGTCATCTTCCAATTAAAAGATGATAAAGATGCTGAAGACAGCCCTTTGAGGCTTGCTGAATTGCTACTTAGCCAAACGGCTAAAATGTATTTCCCAAACTAATGCTAAGACTTTTACCTCTTTCTCTTTTTTTTTCTTTTTTTTTTTTGAACTACTGTAATGATTTAGATGTCAATTCATATGAAATATGTCATTTTAATTTGATTTATTGGCTCTTGATACCCAAAAGGTTTACCTCTGGCATATTTAAGAGAAAATAATGCTTTCAGTATCTGTTATCAGAATTAATCCATCTATCTGTACGGTGATGACTCATTTTTCTCTGAATCTTCTCTTCTCAGCAAGAATGTGGTCATTACAATGTTTACTGCACACTGGTAATATACTAGACTATTTGTACTCCTTCAGTTGAGAGGGAACACACCTGTGTTCCCTCTTAGCTGGCAGGATTTTAGCTCTCAGCAGAACTTAGTGATACCTGCTTCAGTCTCATGATTGTTAATGAAATGGCATGAATTCTGCATTTCTTATGTCAAGAAAACTTGATGCAATGTCAACATTTTTCATTTGCTGTAACCGTCATGTGAAGTCTATTTTTTACAAACCAAATATATCACAGAAGTCAGCCAGATTAGCTGCAGAAGGAAAAAAATTCAAGGAGCACAAATATATACCTAATTATTAACCCTTTTTAAGACAAAGCCAAGTACTTTCCAGTCAGAAGGAGGGAAAAAATAATTACTTATCATAAAAAATTGTCTTCTAATAGTGTTGGCACTTGAAAAGTAAAACTTCTGTTCTGAGTAGGTTTAAAGCTTTTGTTTTCCTCTAGTCCTTGTTGACAAAATTTTTCTCTTTCGATCTTGTTCAATGATCCTTCATACATGTTAAACAAAGCATGGAACTCTAGTAAGGTCACATTGAAGAAATAGTTTTACAGACAGTACCTAAAGGCTTGTTGATGTTGCACGAAAGATAGTCTGATTTTTTTTCGTTAAATGAATAAATGTATGATGGAAGAATGTATTCTGGAAGAATAACTGCAAGCATATTCTTACCATTCCTCCAATGACATTTTCAGTAAAGGGAACAGTTAGAAAAGATGGAAAGTAGTTTGCTTTGACTGGGGAAATGAATACAATATAACTAAGCAAAATTGAAATGACTATAGTAGCTCTATTACTATTTACCTTCCTAAGTGCTTTGATACAGACTCAGATGTGATGTGTGAGAGAGATTTTATTTTTAGATTGATTAATAACCCACAAGTTGTCAATATTAAATGAGCTAAAACTTCTTATAAAAACAAATTACATGCCCTAAAAGTATGAAAATTATTGTTTAAAAATAATCATCATGTTTTTAATAAAAAAGGCCATGAGTACCACAAAATCCCTTTGATATTCATGCTTGCAGAAGTACCTACATAGAATATGCTTCATAATAAATATCTGCAAATATCTCCAAATATCTGCAACTTTTTATTCAGGAGCACCATGAGTTATTTGGGCATATGAAACTGAAACATGAATGACTTTATAAGTGTTTTTGACACAATTAGTCTCACAATAAGGCTTAGAGCAGTAAAGAGGTACCATTTACATTTTATATTCTGAATAAATACTATCCTGATAATTAACTCATGAATATCCAGGTCCAGTAAACAATTACTTTTTATACACATTGTCCGCCATGTAACATACAAGATTTGTATTGACATCTACAGTCAAAGATAATTTCTTGTGATTAAATTATAATGCAACTAATATACCTACATGACAAAAATGCATTAATTAAGTATGCCAAGACTAGAATGTTGATGGAAAAAATATTAAATAATTCTATCGGACAAATTTTAAAACAAAAATATGGTGGGAGTTCTTTTTAATAAATCAGAATTAGATTCATCCTTACATAATTCATTATTAAATTATTAATGAAGTTACCTCTTCATGGATGGAAAGGATGCCAATCCATGACGTAATTTTATTTAATAGAGATTACTTTAGGGTATCTTGCTAGAATTCAATTTCAAATCTCATTTATAACCTCACATTTTCAACAAAGGATACAAATCCTTTTGGAAATACAGAAAAAAATGGAGAAAGTTAGAAACTGAAAACTGATGCAGGCATGCACTAATTTAAGTTTGTTAGCTTAATGAATAGAAGACTTGATCAGGAAGAGAATAGCAAGATTTTGAATGCATGAAGTTGTCTGGTGGAAAGGTTTGCTTTTCCAGTTTCTGTTCACATATTAAGTAATATGCCAAAGAAATTAATTTCAAAGAAAAATGAAAGAAAGATCATAGTTTACTCTGTCTTGAATTTTAGATTTTGATTTGGGACCTAGGAAAAATGCAAGATTTACTACTGGACACACTTCCTTTAAGACCTTGTGAAAACTACTTAAATACCACATTAAAGAATGGAAAATAGACATGATCTGTGTATGATACACCTTTGAAACTCAGTTGTCAGGAAACGACACAAACAGAAATTATTGAAAATCAATGTGAATTTAATGGAATCCAGTAGTTTCACATAAAATTGTTTAAAATCAGTGATTCTTCCAGGATATAGGTGATGACTCTTATGGCCAATCCTGTTGTCTTTGCCATTTCCAAGAGATTAACTACCTAACACAGGAATTTCTTCCTTTCTTTAACCTTGAATGCAGTACAAGAAACTTCTGAGTAGCATTAATGCATAAAGTGTTAAATTGGTTTTTTTCCTTCTTTGAAGGTGATAAAATATACAATATAATATAAAGACAGCAGGTGATCAACAATTTTTTCATACAGTAAATCACAGAACACTTCCGACTAAAGCCTGAATGATTCTGCTTTTAGAATGCACTTGCATGTGACAAAATACTGTGTGTTAGCTGATGGGACTACACAAGCAAAATTTTATAAGAAATTTTGCTAAGTATTATGCTTAACAAATATTGATGAAATGAAAGTAACATGTTAAGATCTTTCAGGGAATCTAGGTTTTAACTTCAGAGTGGTACAGTAGGAAAAAGAGCTGCACAGCTCAATATTATGTAGTCAGAGCTATTTCATTTCAGTAGTACATTATTGAAAGAAAACCCAAAACCAGTCTGGGCAATGGTATGGCAATCAAAGCAAGCAAATAAGGAAAAGTTAAAATACTGTTTGGTACAACTGTAAATGAATAACTGATGTCTCACTGTTTTCTAGTGTTGGGGTGCTCTTTTCTGAAGCCCTTTGACCTGGAACGGTCTTGCATTTTTGCCATAAGGTGAAAGAGAATAAACATGTTCCTCACTAGCAAGCCTTCAAATGGATACTGCAAGATACTCCACCATATTTACCCTGCTAGTCATGTATCTTTATTCATTAGGTTTCCAGGTAATTCTAGGTAGTTTTTTGGTTTGGATCAGAAGAAGATTTGCTTGTTTTTGTCATGTAACTTAGAACACATCTTTTATAAGCTATGAAGAAAAAAAAGAACACAAAGAGTACAAGAGGGATTTTGATAATGTTATCCCTGTGAAAACTAATGAAAATAATCATTGAAATTCAGTACGGAAACCTCAACTCTTTGGCATCAAATAAAAAAATTGGAGCTCTAGTTGAAGAACTCTGCAACAGGAATATAAATAATTTACAATTTTTTTAGGAATAAAAGGAATTATAGGAGAACATAATAGAATGGCAAAACCCTAAAAGCTGAAATTCAGCTGACACTGAAATTCACACAGCAGCATTGTATCTTGCTCATATCAGTTAAGAATTACATTAGGGTTCAAAAAATAGAATACTTCAGTGTTTGAACTTGAAATATGATAAGCACACTAGGAATAAGAACTGTAGAGATATGGACTTATGGCAGAAGCTTTTTCCTAGGGGCAGTGTACATAAAGATTTTAGAGAATAGTTCCATAATGATCTGATAAAACAGAACACTTCTAGTGTTGAGGAACATTACCATTTAACACTCTTATTTAATAGTAAGTTTAAGTACATTTCAGCCGGTAGTCTGAATACTAACATCGTCTATCTCAATCTTAAGTGCTTAATGCAAACTTATTTTAAAAGCCTGTATTAAAAAAATTTAAAAAATCAGATGGAGCCATCCTAAAATATTATGAGGTAGGATGTAGCTGGAATTTGCAGAAAAAAAGTTTAAAATTATAAATTATATTAAAATTATAAATTTCTTATTTACTTTAAGTGGTACATAAACATAAATATTTAGTTGTGCTGAAACTGATATTTGACAGTTGGATTCAGTAAAAGGATCAAAATTAAGCCATAGTATGGGGTTTTTTTCTTNAAACCCCCAATGGGGTTTTTTTTTTTTTTTTTTTTTTTTTGTCTCTGCCTTATTTATCTAATTTCTGTGCACTGTCACTCAATATTATCTTTCCTGAAAGATTATGTACTCCTGCCATCCTACCGTTGCTTCAGATTGAAATGTAAATGAAGCGTGTATTTCTTTTTAGTTTCAAGTTCACCAGTCAAACTTTAGGTAAACTGACTGTAAATAAATGTAAATAATTTTTATTGCACTGTTCAGTGTAGTGATCAAAAGACATAATGATCTATATATGCAGATGTGCAGCTTTCCATGCCCACCTCTGTCACGTAATTTTTCAGGCTATTGGATAGGTCACTGATAATTAAGGCACAACAGATATTAAAACCGCATATAAAATGCAATCTAGAAAATTATGCTTTTTGACCTAATAATGTAACATGCTGCTTTATCATTTTAAATATTTTTGTTATCTCGCAAATGGACATAAATGAGCAATTAAACAATACATTGAAATATTTTGTGCATGATGGTTTGCTTCATCTGGAAATTGAAATGTCAGAAATGTTTCTACTCCACATTTCCAACAGTCACAAGTGATTTATTTTAGCTCGTGTTTAAAAAGCTAAAAATCAACAATGTGTTTTTGAGAGATGCAGCAAAATGCCTGTTTAAGCTATATCAGTAGTTTCATGGGTTTGGCAGATCTTTGCACTCTTCTCTATCTTTCCTGCTTCATTTTATATCTTTATTGATATCAGTGGAATATATTGTGCAAAACTAGAGAATTCTGTTTATGAATTCTGATTAATATTATTAATCATAGAATAGGTTGTGTTTGAAGGAACCTCAAGATCATCTAGTTTCAACTCCCCTGCTGTGGGCAGGGACCCAGATTGCTCAAAGCCCCATCCAACCTGGCCTTGAACACTTCCAGGAATGGGACACTGACAATTTCTCTGGGCAACCTGTGCCAGTGTTTCACCACCCTCAGAGTGCAGAGTTTCTTTCAAGCATCTAATCTAAATCTGCTCTGTTTGAAGCCACCGCCCCTTGTTCTATCACTACATGCCCTTATAATCAGGTCCTTTTCAGATTTCTTTTAGGCCCTTGCTGGGCACCCCAGACTGGACACAGTACTCCAGGTGGGATCTCACCAGAGCAGAGTAGAGGGGCAGAATCTCCTCCCCCACCCTGCTGGCCACGATGCTCTTGATGCAGCCCAGGATACAGCTTGCTTTCTGGAGTGGGAGTGCCAGCTCCTGTCCAGCCTCTCCTCCAGCAGCACCACCAAGTCCTTGCAGAGCCGGTCTGTATTCGTTCATACCCCAGTGTGTGCTGACACTGCAGGTTGCCCTGACCCAGGTACACCAGCGTGCACTTGGCCTTGTTGAACCTCATGAGATTCCCATGGGCACAATTCTCAACACTGGCCAGATCCCTCTGGATGGCATCCCATGTTTGAGGTGTGTCAACAGCACCACTCACTTGGGGTCATCTGCAGACTTCCTCAGGGTGCACTTTGTCCCTTTGTTGATGGAGATATTAAATAACACTATTAGATAGCACTCCTGAGGGATACCTGTCATCACTGATATCCATCTGGGCTCTGAGCCATTGCCATCAATGTTTTGTATGGATGTGCACCAAGTTAGTATTTGCAGTTAGTATGTGGAGCCTTTTGCTTTTTTGCTGCTTTTTTTTTTTCTTCAGCCAAGTCTTTAGACACAGCTCAGAAAGGGGAGAGTTCAGAGCTAGCAGAAGACAGCTGTTGCTGTAAAGGCTCCATTGCTGACCTCCATTCTAACCAACAAGCTGTATCCACTTAAGGGAAAAATGTTTTGTCAAAGGGAGACTGTCAACAAATTGATTAAATCTGGTAATGATTCAAATCAGGTTGCCAATCAAGCAGAGGAAGAGAAAAGGCAAAATGGATTGGAAATGGATATTTCGTTTGATTGTCAGTCATGTTCAGCAGTTAAGGCTGAGGAACACCACCTGCATCCAGAAGAGAGTTGGAGAAGGATCCCTAGAACAGTCACAACACTGCACACACTGTTGAGCATGAAGCCCTTTGACCTGGAATGGTCTTGCATTTTTGCCATAAGGTGAAAGAGAATAAACATGTTCCTCACTAGCAAGCCTTCAAATGGATACTGCAAGATACTCCACCATATTTACCCTGCTAGTCATGTATCTTTATTCATTAGGTTTCCAGGTAATTCTAGGTAGTTTTTTGGTTTGGATCAGAGGTGGTGGTGCCAGGTGCTGTTGGGAATATTTTATAATTATGTCCATTTCAGGCTATCTTAAGCTTATGCCTTCTTTGTTCTAATTATTACACATAACTTATGTTTTCCCACACACATTTCCTATCCCATCATCCAACTCCTTTTGTTGTTGGTCCTCTCTCTTTCTATCGCCTTGATAGACTTCCTGTAAGTCTGGGATCTGTAGACCAGTATGCACCAAACATGACCTCAACTGAATGAGTGCAACAGTCATCTCAATCCTGGAATAATATTCTGATGGATCATAAATAGTGGTATAGCCAGAAAAAGTGCAATTTGCATTGATTTGTCATATAGTGAGTAGTTAAATTGAGTGTATAATAAGTGAGCAAGAGATGTTTTCTCAGGAAATGCAGCTGACAGGAGGAGGTGAAATAATCTTCGGAAGGAAGTGCTAATTTTTTACACACTTATCTCCATTTTTCCATCATCTGCAACTCTAGGATCCAATTTATAGCTGACATTACTGCTTTCCATCTGAGTTGTACTATAAAAATAAGCTATTTCCATTTTTTCTTAGCTGCTATATTAGATCAACATTGAATGCAAATATTTAGTTGACCCATGGAAATACGAAACAGTCACTTTTCCTACACTGATCCCCAAGCCTTTTTTTTTTCATTTTAATGCATAGATGTAGCATACTTCTTTGATGTATATGATTTGTTTAATTTTGTTTAATCCCAGGGAGAAATTTTTAGATATAATAGAGACACTTGCCATTTATTATTGTAGATTTAAACCCTACAAAATTTTCAGTTGAGTACACAGTAAATTAAAAAAAAATTACAATGATAAAAGTATAAATTCTAATTTTTCCTGATTATTATCTGAGTAGTGAGTTGAACCTGGCCAGTGGCCAAACACTCTCACCACCACTATATCACTCTCCTCTCCCTTGGATTGGGATGAAAATCAAAGGAAAGTGATAGGTCATGGATTGAGAAAATGACAGTTTAATAAAGAGAGAAAAACTGTGTTTGCAAGCCAAACAAAATAAGAAATTGATTCACTATTTCCCATCAGCAGGCAGACATCCAGACACTTCTGGGAACCAGGGACTCTGCACCTGTAAATGTTTCTTGGGCAAACAGCAGAGCTTTGAATGTCCTGCCTTCCTTCCCCTTTCCCTGAGCTTTTGCTGCTGAGCACAACATTTTATGGTTTGGAAAATCCCTTTAGACACTTTGGATCAGCTGTCCTATCTGTGTCCTTCCTGACCTCACGTGCCCGAGTCAGCTTGCTTGGGGTGGAAAAGTGGGAAGACAGAAAGCCTTGATGCTGTGTAAAGACCGTTGAGCCAAAATACTGGCGTGTTATCGAGAGTTTTAGCCACAAAGCACAGCACCATACGGGCTCATATGAAGAAACTTAATTCCATTGCAGCCAGACCCAGTACAGAGCATCTTTTTCTGCTGAAATGCTGTAACTACATACTTTGTAGTCCGTTTCCATGAAGACAAAACCAAGAGGATGGTGATTAAAGGCGGTGGGGAAAAGTGCAAATTGTTTACCCCTTCCAAGTAAAGTATTCAGTAGTTTTATGTAAATTTGTTTTGAATGTATTAATCATGCTCTTGCTGTGTGTTTTGCAATGCAGGATTGGATTTTGTAAATAGCAGTGTCATTTATTACATGGCTTTATAAGGCATTTTCCAATGCACGTTATATTCTTGTTTGACCTTGCTAGGTATGTTATTATTTGCCTACCAGTTAACATACAAATTTCTCAGGAATTTATTTATACTCTGAGATTAAAGCATTTGTGTTATGTTCTTGATTTCCAGTTGTTATTTATCACTTGTTCTCTATTTCAAATATATGAGAAGCAATATTTTAACTTCTTTTCTTAAAGACCATAGCTACTTAGCTAATACTGTATAAGAGTAATACCATTAATAAATCGACAGATTTATTTTACATTAACTTTCCCTCATCTGGAACAGTACCTATTTTACAATCATCTAATAACAGTCTAAAAACAGTCTAATAGATGTCAGTATTATTTCACAGAAATGTTTCCTTTACTTCTCTGCTGTCTTCATAAATTTGTGAATGCAAATTTGTCATGTTAAGAAAAAAAAAAACTCTTAAGTGGAGCAGGATGATGTATTGCAGAGACACGGTCTAATTTTAATGTATTCTGTGGAATCTTTGAATTATTTTACCTAATAAATATTCTATTTTTTTTTAATTCAGCGATAATTAGCCATAACTAGCTTTTTTGTTACTTATTTACTTTTTTCAACTTTTACTGGCATTATGTTTAAGTCACTAGCACTTTGTGGACTGGGCTTCATAAACTGTCTATAACCTGATTGAACAAGAACAGACAGCCAGTGAAGGGAATTTTCAGTATCAACTCTCTTGCCAAAGAAAATATATAATTTAACTAGCTCATAGAATTATTATCTCCAGATAATATTTCAAAATGCTGAATTTCAGTTCTTTCTTTCTTGCATACTTAGTATTTTCATCCCATTATATTTTAATCTTCTATATACATAAAAATATGTATCAGAGTGCTATATATCTGTTACATGGCAGAAAACAATATTAATCAGCTTAGAGAAACTTTAGGCAATTATGAGGACTGCAATGGTGCCATAACAGGCAGTATTCAAAAAGATGTTGATGACTCTTTCTTTTTTCACTATCATGTATTTTTCACCATTCTTTTTATGACTCCAAGTGTGAGCTATGATAACAAAACAGGTTTTTTAAGCTAGATTATTTTTCTTTTTGTTTATAGGTTCATACATATACGCATCCATGCATAAGTGTTATATGTGTATAGACACACAAATATCTATTTATAAGTAAATATAGATATACGTGTATATATATACACACACATATATATATGTATAAGACAGAGTTGGATTTCTTTTGACTAATAATTATATATGTATATTATAAAGACAAATTTTGGGCAAATCACAAAGTTGTTCTTCTGAAGAAAGGAAAATGAAAATCCCTTCTGTTTTAATTTCTTTTTTTTTAAATTAGAGTTAGAGACTTGTTAAGGACACTAACTATCTACTTGTTATGTATTTATGAGTTTAGGCAGGATTTGTTTAAAAGGTCAAAAACACAGTTACCCTTGAACTATGTTTTAGATGCCTGAAATACCATAATCACTACTCAGCACTTTGGCTCAACCATCTCTGGATATTCATGTCAGTTTTCTGTTGTAGTAGTAGTAGTAGTAGTAGTAAGACTGAACATTACTCAGAAATAATTCAGTAGGTAATTGTATGTTGGTTAAGTTATACTTTGGGAGAGATTTTATTTCATGGGAAGGAGGATCAAAGTTCAAAAATCAAAACGGGGTGAGGTCTTGTAAGCCATTGTAACCCACTGTTCCACAGGGGATGTATACTCAGATAGGGCAGATGGGAACATTCCTAGAAACATCTGTTGTCCATCATTCTTCTGCTCAGCAACCCAGATGCTGTAGACAAGTTGTATGTAAATCATGCTGACAATTTGTTCAATGTCTTTCCTGCTGTGACTGAGGTTGTTGTGGTCATACCATCTATCAGATACACCGAACACTGTGGTCCTGCGAGAACGGCTTCAACTGTTTTGTTGGTCAATGAGAAATGGTAGTCATTAAATCAGTGAAAAAGTTTCTCTACCTAGAATATGTCTCTATCTTTCAGAAGGAAGTGTTACCTCTTTCCCCTATTCCATCTGAAAATGAATATGAGTTACCAAATGTTATGCACACTAGACAAATTCCAAATTGCTTTCTATGCCTTTTTCCTCTACTTTTTTCATGACATAGGCAGATATTTCTTTACCCTTGTGCTTTAAAATTATTTTCATCTCAAGCATGTGACATACAAGTGGGAAATTATGCATACATCATTGTATATATGTCAGGTTTTTTAGTTTGGAAATGCTGTTATAAAATCTATACATTCATAGAAAGGTCATTTATACCCCTTATCAGGTTTGAATTTACATCTTCCTAATTTTTTACCCTGAATGAATCAAGAAGATTTTTATATGTGTTAGGGGCAGGAGAGGAAAGAATGTTTAACATTTCTTTAAATTATAGGTTCTCCAAATAATGAGCTAAATCACTGGATTTTAATAGGTGTCATGTTTGAAAAAAAGCCAACTTTTTTACACCTGGAAGACCTCTTACAACTTCCTTCAAGCACGGCTTCTGATGGATCTGGGAAGCCCAGGGATTGGCTGGCTCTGCAATGGGCACTCTGTGTGACCACTTGAATGCTGGAACCGCCTTTGTGAACCCACATTTTAAGAGCAGGAAGCCAAAATCTTGCTCTCTTTCGTTTCCAGTCAGAGTAAAGGTAACAGGGTGGGGGAGATCTGTCAGTCCCCCACGGGATGGACGGGCCCCCGCCAGCCTGCCTGGGGGTGGGAAGGGGCACCATTCCCTCCCCTCCCTTCTCTCTTGGGCAGCGCTGCGGCTCCTCCAGGCTGAAGGGGGAAGGGAATACAGTTCCATGCGGCTGGCACGGCTCTCTCGGGCAGGGCCTCTGTTCGCCCCTGTCTTCCACCCTGGGAGTGCCGGGGGGAGGCCGAGTCCCTGCT
>WEKY01027100.1:0-10714 GCA_013390045.1 Picathartes gymnocephalus | reverse complement strand
AAGTGTTGGTACAGAAAGACAAATAAAGTGGGGGGGGAGAAACATCTAGGGGTTGATTTTTTTGTTTTGTTTTGTTTTTTTTTTCTTTTGTCTTTAGTTCTGTTAATAAACTATCTTTTATCTTTCAAGGTTTAGACTTGCTTTACATTTCTCTTAATCCTTATCTCATCACAAAAGGCCAACGTACGTAAACCCACTACATAAATTGGTGTTTCCGCCCGGTTTCAAACTCAACCCACTACAATAGGTCAATATAGAACTACTATAGACTGTTTAAAATCTACTGTGAGTGGAAAAAAAAAAAAATGTAGAATATTATCCTACTTAAAGACACAGGAATATATTTATGGGTTTCTTATGATGGGTAATGCATAGTTCTTGTGTGACAAATAAGAAAGCCTCACAGATTAGTTACTGGTTTTAATATCCTGGCATTAGTGGATTGGTGGTAGGACTCCCAGGGTCAAATGTGAATAAATACAAGTTTCATAGGATGGCCAGAAGAATCAGAGAAAAAACATTATATAATGATGTCTGAGTGCTCCCTGAGAAGTACTGAACGTACTGCTAAATTTATGTAACCCTTAATGCATAAATATTGCCATAAACTTGCAGGAACATGTAAAATAAGAAGGACAGAAAACATTGTATAACTGCAGACAGTGTCTCTATATTGAGTGAAATCTAGTCTTTATAATTAAGTTAAATTTATGTCAATTA
Organism: Picathartes gymnocephalus; assembly: GCA_013390045.1. Lineage (NCBI taxonomy): Eukaryota > Metazoa > Chordata > Aves > Passeriformes > Picathartidae > Picathartes > Picathartes gymnocephalus. The sequence continues at coordinate 9,994 of WEKY01027100.1, read as the reverse complement.
GACTATACTTTGATTAATGTAAATTTATCATGTCTTCCATTTAATGACATTAAAAAACCATTTTTTTGCTCCATTCAGAAAGATATTCAGATGGCCAGAAAAAATAATCTCAACGGTAACATAGTCCCTAAAACTTCATACCAACATCCTCAAAGAAGGCACGTATATGGGACTAACATATTTTTTAGAAAATGCCCTGTACTTATTTACAAACTTTATTTCAGTTTGTTAAACTCTTTTAAAAAGTTAAAAATTGTCTGGGTTTAGTCCAAATTTCTCTAGGTATTTTTCCCCGTATTTATTTTTATTACCAAAAAGATTTTTATCATCAACATTAGATGTACTATTTCTAAATAAATATTAATCTGTTCTAAAATAATTTTAGTAAGAAAGGTAGAAAATAATGGTATTTATTCTGAAGTACCACTATATAATTGCGTTCCACCACGATTCTAATGGATTTAAAATGTCACTAAAATTATTTATTTTGTAAATCAAAAATCAATAATGATTTGGAGACCAGCTTACAAGAAAGTTAGAGGTAAAAAATCAGGTACTTTATACTTTGTGACAGATCATTTTCATAAATGTATCCTTTTAATAGAGTATTTCATCATACTGAATAATGATATGTATGTGTAACAAGAGACACAACATGAATAGCTCTTGAGATAGAAGATTAATGCAGCATTATGATTCTACTTCTTGGTTCTAAGTCTGAATGGCATGCATTATCAGAAAACAAGTAAGAGGTCTGCATTCTGCAAACTTGTGAAATTAAGAAACCACGACTTCCTATGCTTCCAGCTCCAATTGGACATAATATTTAAATTGCAATAATAAAAAAAATAATAACAGTAATAGCAACAATAATAACAAAAATAATAATAAAATTGCAAAGGAGATTGAAATTAAACTGCATGGAGTAGTGAAGCCTTGTTTTATTAGATTTATGTATATCATACAGTGTACTTAATTTCTGTTAAATGGTGCAGAATCCCATGCAATGAAAACATTCATTCATTGAAGAAGGTAGAAAGTGCAAGAGGCATACAACAATTTGTAAACTTATGTCTGGTAATATACGCAAAAATAATATGTTAGTTATGTCTGGGAATATGAAAAAAAAAGAACCCAAACAAACAAACAAACAAAAACAAGCCAGGAAAACCCAGAAAAAACAGAGTTTATTTGTGTGTGCTTCTAATTAATGAAAAGTCATTCTGAAACATTTCCCAGTTTATTCCTTTCCATTTTTTTTTTTTTTCTGTTCCAAAAACTGTAGTTCACACCTTTTTTTTCCCTCTGCTGCTACTCATCTGACTTCTTCAAATGACAGGGCTAAAGTATTTTTAGTCTTTTTAAGATACCAGCAAGTACCTTATGTGCGTGTATTGGCTTTGTGTGGCCAGATTTTGGTAGTGGAGGGACTACAGGGGTGGCTTCTCTGAGAAGCTTCCAGGAGATTCCCCTGTGTCCATTAGAGGCAAAGCCAGATAGCTCCAAGGCAGACCTGCCAGTGGCCATTGCACCAGAACAACTGGAGCCAGAGAGGAGAGGAATGAGAATATGTGAGAGAAACAACTGCAGACACGAATATGTTGAAAGAGTAAAGCATGAAAAAGAGAGCTCTTTCAAATGAACTTCTGTCACTTCTGGTGAGAGGGTTCTCAACCAATGTTATCAACTGCATACACAGCAGCTGTAGACTCTGTTGTAAATGTGGACTGAGAAAAACATTGTGAATTTATTTACCTTCAAACAGAATTAACATTTAAACATGGCCGTGAACTGTCACTTGTTGAGCTGAACAGCTCCAGTACAGGCAGAGGTGAATTTCAAAGCGAGCCCTGTAAAATTCTAGAGCCCGGGAAACTGCAGGAGAGCACCGATATCCACTTGGAGACAGCAGCTTGCCCTAGGGTGGTGTCTTAACGTGAGCAGAGCCACAATGCCAGCAGCTGCTCCCACTCTCTCATAAGGGGCCCGTAGGGAGTGACCAGGAGCGTGGTGAACAGAGCAGGCAAACAGGGCATGGCACAGCAGCTTCTGTGAGTTGCAGCTGTGCAACAGGGATGGCTCCTCTCTCACTTTCTGGGAGCGTCTAACACAGGCAGCCACCAGACCCAGAATTTTGTGACAAAGGGCACAAAGAGGTCTTTTCATCACGAGTCTTGTTAGTGTACGCTTTCTCAGCTGTGGTTTTGACAGGCTGAAGAGTTCGTTCTGCTGTCCACTGCACCAGCCATGTCAGAGGCCTCCAGGCAGATCTTCTGATGGTAGAGGTAGCTCTCTAGGTCTCAGGTTGCCCAGCGTGCCTGACATCTCCCTGTGAGGCTGGCACTGACAATCACTCCTTTTGCAGAAGATGTGCTGTTGTTGCTGAGCTGTGTTTTCAGGTGAAGGAGCTACAGCAGGAAGTGAGCAGGCTGCGTAGTATTAATGAGAATTAGTGAGAGACAGGTAGGCTATCCTGGGAAATGTTACAGTCTCAGGAGTCTCAAAACTCCACTGAAGTGGAAACACAGGCGGACTTAGAACCGTGTCAAGTAGTTAGTCAATGGTCTGTTTGAACATGAAGGCTGGAAGCTGGCCATTGCCCATACCAGGAGGAAGGCACCTACAGCTGAAAACTTAGAATCATAGAGTCAGTTCCTTGGTATCTGCACAGAAGTGTGCAAGTACATGTAATTTTTATTTGAAAATGGCAAAAAACCACTCGGATCAGAGTCTAAAATCTAGGTCTTCCCCTCAAGGAAAACTAAAATCCTTTATTTTAAATCACATAAATCTTGCATTTCTCTTTGTACCATGATCAAGTTTCGTTAAGGAAGGAGAAGAAGGGATTTCATCTCTGACTGGTTTGAAACCAAATGAAGTCTGGTCTTATTTCCTAGACAAGCAGTGCAATGAATATATTTTTTTGTACTTTTGCATTTTGAAGACTTTATGTATTCTGACATAATTCACTCAGTGTTGAGGACTTGCTATAGTACTAAGATATATTATTACTATTTCTTTATAATAGGAAAGATAATTAAAATAAGTCACTTCTTGAAGCTCAAAAATCAACTAAATTTTGTTTGAAGACCTCAAGTGATGTATTTCAATGATAGCATCTAAACGTTGCCCAACCCTATGGTAATATCTGTGCTGCTTCCTCAGAAAGACTGAAAGGTTTTTAATAAATAAATAATAAATACCCAGCCTGGGATGCACTTGTGGAGCACGTCAGTCCTCAGGTTATTTCCAGAATAAACACATGGATCTTAAAACAAATTAATCTGCATCCTTTCTGCCATGTTGAAAGTAATTTTATTTTAGAAACTAAAAAAAAAGGAAACTTAAAAATGTTAATATATTACTTAATATTTTTGCAAAGCAATGATAATTTCCATTTTCCTTACCCCAAAATGTAGGGCAGTTGAATCAAGAAAATTAATTGGAGACACTAATGTCTGAAAAGACATACTAATGCTGATATAAGCTAGAATGTCAATAAGTTTACAAAGATAAGGACTGGCATGAAATGGTTCCAAATAATTATTTAATAGTCAATTTTTTGGTGCATGTTTTTTTGCTAAATTCTTATCTTCTTTTAAAATTGTTTTAAATAGCATTCATATAGAAGTCAGGGCAATTTCAAAATCTCAAGTGTTAATTTGTTGTTCTTTAAGGATACTAATGTTAGTTCATGATTCATTTTTTCAATATAGCCACTGTCAAGAAACTTTGTAGGAGTGAGAAGCATTGCTTGCTTTTCTAAAGGTCTTATTTCTTTTGCCCCATCCTTTTATAGTTCTTGCTATAATTTGTGAATGCCATTAGTTATTTGATTCTGTGTATGACACAGTAAAAATAACACTACACTGCAAAGGAAAAAAACAAAGGAAACAATGTGTATCTATATGGAAGACGGATGAAATAAGGTTACTTTTGGTTTTTAAACTTATATTTCACAGCTGATCTACACTAAAGCTTTAGAGTATATTCCAGACTTGATTTTGGTACGTTAATTCATTTTGCTTACCTTTTTCTCCACAGTCCTTTACCTTTTAAAATATTCTTACTGTAATACCATTTAGTATTTAGGGAATTGGACTTGCAGATAAATTTGAACCCAGAGTGCTTCTTACTCTGCAAAGCATTTATGCCTGGGTTTAAATATGATAGGTTTGAATTTGTTTTCTAGTTTAGACCAGGTCCATTACATTCAGATTACTTCATATTTCTGCCGTGACATTAAATTCTTTGCTGTAATGGTGCTCATTACTTGAAACAATTTATATAAGTATCCTTTCAGCAACACTGTTTTTAATTTCAGTAATGTGTTTTTTTCCTAGAGATGAATGCCAAAGTCTTTATTTCAGTTTGTTTTATTGTCCCTGTGAAAAAAAATGAAAGCATTTGGGAAATCATTACTAGTAGCCAGACATTTGTTGTAACAGTGTGAACAACAGTAAGATTTCCATCACTTGTTATCTTTCTAAAATATTTAGAAGAGTTTTGGGGAGGACAGTCATATTTTTAGCCCAATGTAGGACAGAAATGATATAGGGCTAGTTAGGAAACACAAAACTGAGGTTATAGATCAGTTCTGATGGCAGTAATAGGATTCACAAAAGTTACTTATTTTTCTGCTTTGGATATATAACTGGGGGGAAAAAAGCACTATTTTTAGAGACATAAGTCTACTTCTGCGTTTAGTAGGTGCTGGAACATGAATACTTCTTATTTCAATTTGGTCTGTGGATTTTCTAAATTTTCCTCTGAAAAGTTTGATAAAAAGGATGCTCCAAATGAGTTACAGTCAGATTGTCAGAACTATTACTTTTGGGAAGAGTACAATGTAAACAATTTCATACAGATCTTGTTTCAATTAAACTTAATTGTTTTTAGGAATATCTCTGAAGGTGAGAAACAGATGGAAATGTCAAAATGGGTGGAAATCCATGAACTGATTTAGTTCTGTGAGTCTTACAGCTTGATATACTGAAGTATGATGAACAATACCAAAGTTCTCTAGTTCTTGTTGCCGTCTTGATGGGGAGCTGAATTCCTGTCATCATGGGTAATTCAAGTTGAGTGAACCCTCCCACCAAACAGGCCACAAGGTCAACAGCTCTCTTAGTAAAAACAACTTTTTGGTTTCTTTTTCATATTTTATTTAGGATGGCACAATTATTATTTTAAAATAAATAAGGTATAAGGATGGTCTTTGTGAAATATTCTCTGAAAAATAAGCAGAGCAATTTGAATCCAGAAACTGGATATTTTAAACTTAGATACTGGATAATTAAACTTATAATATTTGTTCTAAATTCTGTTTAAAATGGTTTCAAATTAACTTATGTTGGGAGAGCTCTATTGTCAGAAATCTTTGATGGTTTTCTAATGCAACAAGGATTAAGAGATCAGTGTCAACTTTCTACCTTTTGGTTCCTATTACAGCTTTTGAACCCATGAACACTTAGAAACAAATTTATCGAAGTCATAGAATTAGCTTCATATAAGTCAGAAAATTGGAAGACAAATAAAAAAGGAGAGAGCTTCTGTGACCTCCAGAACAATGTCTGGCCTGTTACTCGGTGTCTGTTGATCAGGAAAGAAAATGTGGATACTTTCCTAGAAATGAGAGGAAGAGGTATTGGAAGAAATACAGGAAATATAAATAAAAGGGACAAGGTCCCTGCAAAAATGAAGAAGAGAACTATGAGCAATTTTGTAATCTCTAGGAAATTAAGTTTAATTATTTCATATGCCCTTGCAACAGCTTCTTTACTGTTAAGACAAAAATGTACTGGAGCTGCTCTGAAAAGTGAAATCAGTTACAAGGAAGATTTAATAAGACAGGTACCTTCCAATACATGAGAATCATTTTATGACCCTGAGCCTCCAACCATGATTTTCGGCAGTGATTGCTCATGTTACAATCTTTATTCTTCTAATAGCCAATACGAGATGCAAAGGATCTAATGATCAGCAGTTACTAAACACAACCTTTGAAATGTAAAATCTTTTTTTTTTTTTAACTGAGAGATTATAGGTAGAATGCTTGTTCCTTTCAGCCATTGTCATGAGAAAATTAAAAAGACTGGTTGCTGTCAGATGAACCATGTTGTTCATGCCTCTATGTTCATTCTTCAACTGTCTTGTTTAGTAATTAGGATTCTTTAATTGGTGAAATATTCCCAGGAGACATGGTTGTACATTACACTACCTACAGCTACACTTAACGGTTATCTTCCCTATGTTTTCTTTCTGATTATCTATTTTTAATTTATATAATAAATAATTAAGTGGTGCTCAGATTGCCAGTGTAAGTACTTAATAGTGTAAGCTAGAAGATGTAAAGTTGAAATGCTGTTTGTAATATAAATGGAGAGAGAAAATAAATTACCTGGGATTTCAATAAGTTAAAAAATAACAAAGACTGAAAACATTACTAGTGTCATTGTATCTAGTCACATAATTATCTATCAGTCTATAAAGCTGCATCATAACTTTCATAAATCTCATGAAGAAAAAAAACCCACCAAAGTCATATCAAAAGTAATACATTATTAAATGAAGTGCAGTACTGTCCTAGTTTTAGCCGGAACAGGGTCAATTTTTTACAGTAGCCAGAAAGGAGGTGTGGTCAGACTCAAACATTATTTAATGCCATCTCATGTCACTTCCTAGGGGCAGGAGTAAGGGACTCACTTCAGGTAGGGAAGAGCCAGTCAGTATTTTGTCATGGTTTTTCCATGTAAATAGTTTCTTACTCATACCTTTCGTTATTAAAACAGTTGCTGTTACTGTTTGTTATCTCATTGCTGTTTCCAGTAAATTGTTCCTATCTCAACCCCTAATTTTTCACATTTTAGAGCCTCCAGTTCTCAACTCCATTTCTGGAGTGGGAATGCAGAGGAGAACAGGCGGGGAACGTGCAAGCAGGATCTGGTTTTGGCGAGTCTCGATTGCAGGGGGCACTAAGATGCAAAGTGCCACTCCTGAACCATGACAAGTACAAACCCTGCAAGCGTGGTCTTACAAGTACTGGAGGTCTAAGGTTCCTGTCTACGGTTTTCTAGTGCCATGCTTTTGTGTCTGTAGCAATAAATAATGAAGTAGGTTGCTACTTGTTGTCCAGTGTCACCCACATATCTTCTTCGAGCATCAGAAAAATTTCTCACAGATCTTCAATATTTCTGTAGCCTGAGTTTTGTGTATTATTTTGTATTATATTTCTCTGTGTACTTACAGGCTGATACAGAAAGAAGCAAAATATTGTATAAATAGGCATGAAGGGAAATAAAAATTTAAAAAATAATTAAGATGCTGAGACCGATTGTGCTTTTATTAGTTATATAAATTTTGTTCATAATTATGATGAAGCCAAACTATTCCACATATATGTTGTTGAAGAAGGTATACTCCTAAGATACTTCAGGATGTTCTGAATCTCTCTGTCTTATTATTAGTCTGGTGATTGTTCTTTAATTTCCAAATAATTAATTTCATTTCAATATGCCATTGTTGTATATTTGCTGAATGTGTCTAATGGAAAAAAATGTATTTCCATCAACAGTCTGGTTTCGGAAACAACTACTGGAGAAAAGGGTTCTTCTGGAGGATAGCTTTTAATGGAAGTTTATGCCCTGAATACGTATCAAGTAAGTGTTTTGGCCAAACCGAGTGAAGGATATGTACTATTCTTAGGGGAATCCCTCTGTTCCCACCTATATAAAAGGAATCTTGAAAAGAAACCCATGTAGGATGTGTGGTGTGGAAATCTGTTTCATAAGAAGCCTTGTAACTCTGTACTCATTATTCGATCACCCATTTTGCCTCTAGAGGCACAGGAAACGTGTTCCTACACATCCATTCAGGAAGGATCAGGTTGTCAGGAAGAGTCTTGCACTATATGACACTGTATTACCATTTTCTACAAATAAATATTGCAAAAGATTGGCTTAATTCTGAGAAACCTAGAATCCAAATACTTAATCTGTAATAAACTAATAGGTTTTATATAACTGTGAAGTATTTCTTAATATTTTATTTTTTTATTGCTCACAATAACAAGAATTTGTGAAATTGCAATATTTGTTGCTCTTATTTTCTTCTTTTTCTTCTAGTTAATTTTTCTCCATGGGTCTTGTTTTTAAAAGCCTGCAGCCTGCCCAGTTTTTTTGTGGTTTTTTTTTTTTTTCTCCTTTTTTTTGGTTGCTTGTTCTGTTTTGTTTTGGTTTGGTTTGGTTTGGGTTTTTTGGGGGGTTGTTTGTTTGTTTTGTGTTGTTTTGTTTGTTTGTTTGTTTGTTTTTTAATTAAAAGCATATTCCATCATATTACTTTTTCATAGTGATGCACGGAAAAACGAACCCTCTAACTAGTTGAAGTTAGAAAGAGGTATGTTTATTGACAATGCCAGGCACACGGGGGTTCGCACCCCAAAGGCATGTGCAAATTTCACAAAGCTTTGATTCTCTATTTATCTACAATTATCTTGCATATTCAAAGTTACTTGTTCCACCTAATACATATGTATGTCCTAACCACGCCTCTCCCCACTTCGTATTAAAATGAGGTTAAAGTCCTTTCACACCTGAGCATTCTCATCCAGGAATTGGGTCAGTGGTCTCTGAAATGGGCCAGTGGTCATCTGAGATGAAGCCAGGGACATCTTCTTCGCGATGGATTCTGTAACTTTGACCTGTTGGCAAAGCTCCTGGCCCCCCTTGGGCCTATTCCTACTCCCTATCTTATTTCAATTAGTCCCAGATCCTGGGGTTGTTAGGGTTTATTCACTTTTACAATGTATCATCCTTCTTGTTCTACTCCCTATTCTACTTTCTAAACACGAATATGTCATCTGAGTGTTATACAGCTTTGGCTTTAACTAGAATATGTCATGTGAGTAATATATGGTTTCAGCTCCAACCAGTTTCATCTACTAATAATTAACTAATCTTAATGATCTTGCATTCCCAACTTAAAATTCCTAATATTGCCCACCTAAGTCCTAAGCATTACAATTTTAAAATCTTTAATTTGTTCAAGTTTCTGTTAAACCCTTGATTCAAAAGAAGAGAAGGGCTATATTTCAGACTGGACAAAATGTTAAATTATTTTCTTATTACTATGAATAAAATATGCATAAAGAAAATTATTTAAAAATTAATAACCTAAGCTACCTTGTAGTACAAATATTCAACAACTATAAGGATTCTGTATGGCTCTCCTTTATTACACATAATCACTGTCATCTCTAAGCTGTGCTACAGAGTGTTCATTCTAACAGCCTATTACGTAGTCAGAAAAGTTCATACTACCCTTCCATCGTTTCAACATCTTCTATATATCTTATTTAAATGCAGTAACCATTACAGAAATTTTGTACATATGTTATTAATATTGTGATAATCATAAGAAAGATAATTTTATTTTAGCTATATAATTAATATAGCCATAATAATTAGAATATGTTAATATTAAGAAAAGTGCACAAAGATGCCATTGCAATATACAGTTCTAGCATGTAGTCCTTACATATAATATGTATACCTATTATATACATATAGTATAATTACTATAATGTAAAAATAAAAAGAAAAATTTAGTCAATAAATACAGCAGATGCCTTTTTATGTAAAGTGAAGAAGAGCTTGAAAGACTTCCTACTATCCAACAAAATTTAAAAGCTCCGTGTATAAAGATCCATGCTATGTTTAGGTACATATACTTCACATCCAGATTTCTTCATCAGTGAGAAAATTTCCTAGATTAATAGATTTGTGTAGGTTGGCAAAGACCTTTAAAATCATCGTGTTCAACAGCTAAGCCAACACTGACATGTCCACCACTGAACCATGTCCCTGAGTGTCACATCTATTTGTCTTTTAAATGCCTTTGCTTCTCCAGTCCCCACTCAATATGTGTGGGAAGAGAGGTTGCCAATAAAGACTGAAGGAAAAATGTTTTTGAGAACCTCAGCCTTCTCCTTGTCCAT
>WEKY01027098.1:19314-29599 GCA_013390045.1 Picathartes gymnocephalus | reverse complement strand
AAAAGAGTGAAAGAAAAAAGAAATATTTTTTTTCTGGTCATATAAGAATGTTATTATTACCCTCCCCAAATTAGGTAAATTTTTTTTGTGTTTACAAAAAATAAAATTCAGTTCAGCACAAAATAAGTAGAAATTCTCCAAATGTTTTTTTCCTCAGCAAGTTAACCCAAAGGTATTGCTAGCAATACTCTATGCAGTCCATAGAGTTTTCTGATGTTTCTTTTGTATAATTCTTTTCTGAAACTATTCTATTTCTTATAGTTTTATTTTAAGTTTGCATCTTTCCCCAATAACTTAACAATTCTAGAATTCAGAAAAGTTAAATTTACGAAGTCAGCTTTTCACATTCTTCTCCAGATTACCAGCATGAGAAAAAATTCCCATTGCAGAAAGAAGAGTTTGATAGTGTCAGGGCTAAATATACCAAAGAAAATATATTCATTTTGGTGATAATGTTAAATCATATTTCATAACTTAGTAATCAAAACACTTTGCAGGTAATAATCAGCCCTAACATCCCCCTGTGATCTTATTATAATGCTTTTACACAGAAAAACCCAGATAATTGATTAACAAAAAGTCATGTGAAAATCAGTGCTGGAGATGGCATGATAGTTTCTGAGCCTTCTCACTGTTTACAGTGTATGATAACTTCTATTGCATTATTGGAGGGGTAATAAATTTCCAGTCATTTAATTTTGAATGAGGGCATAAAATTTTAAATGAATATCTTTGCTTTACAGATCTCAAATTTACATTTACTTCTTCTTTTAAGAATACAGCAAGTCTCTAATTCCCTAGAGTTTCTTGTAATATTCCTAAAGGTGAAAGTGACAGAGAAAACTGCAGCCGTTAGGCAATTAATTAGGTACAACCAAGTATATTATCCTTTTAATTCTATTCCCTGAACCCTGATTTACTTCTGTCTTCACCTATACTCATCAGCAGTTAAAGCAAAGGTCTGCACAATATTAATCAGGGTACTCAACATAACTGTGTGCTGCTTAATATAAAATGTCCAAAAAGAACATCCTGACTCAGTAACCAACCCGAAGATTAGCTGAATTAGTAACAACACATGGTGAAAAAAATAGTCCCAGAGGAACTAGCACTGCAGTGAAGGCTGGTAGGATGTACCAGAGGCTCAAAAAAAAGCAATTTTACAGTCGTCCAGAGAAGATTTCAGCAGTGTGAAATCACATGTATATGGACAGCAAGTAATTTTAATTAGAAGGCTAGTCACTAGATATTAATGACTGGACTAATACTAATAACGCTTCAAACCTGAGATGTTCCTCTTTTTAAAATAGTAGATGCTTAATGACATAATTTGTTTTCATGTAATATTTTCATGCTAAATATTCTTGAAAGACTTTTCCAAATCATATACACTAGGTAATAGTTAATTTTTAGAAGGTGGTATTCAGAAGAAATTTCACTTGCTTTTTTCTATATACTCATTTTAATTAGCACAGAAATGCATAGCACCTACCATGTGAAGTAAAATCATTCTCCCCTTTCCTTTTCCAAAATCTGTATTTCCTACTGATTTGTGAAGATTGACAAGTTTTTGGCATTTCTGGGTCAACCTCACTTCATTTGGTCCTGATTTTTGCCTATTGCATTATTTACTGGAAGTCTCCTTGTCTGTCTGCATACTTTACTACGAAATAGTAATGTCAGCTTGAATTTTGCCTCTGCCTTGCCATGGGCCTGATCTATTAACAGCTTGTCATACAGCAGCTTGATAGGCAGCCCATCAGAACAGATGGTCTTTTTGATGGGAGAATTTTTTCAGATCAAATGTAATAGGACATGAAGTCCTTTTGAAAATGAAACCCAATGGTTTGTATGACAACACACAAAGGTCTAAGCCTAAAGTGAGAAGACAAAATAAATAGTAATAAAAAAAAAGAAAAAGAAATGGAAACACTGAGAGGCATCATGTCAATTGGTAGGCATCAGATTGTGAAGAATAGCAGAAAGGTTGACAAATAAACAAAAGTAGAACATAAAAGCAAAATTTGTAGTAGTTATATCATTCAAAACCATGGTGGGAATGCAGGAACTGAATGTTTCTGATGTTTATATTGATTCACTTCTACAGCAAGACAAGAAGATAAATTGGCATCAAAGATACATCCGCTGTGATTCACCTCATAACTACCTACTAGATACTGAGAAAAGCAGTGTCCATTTTAAAAGGTGATATTTTCACTAGAAAATATGTGTGCGGATTACTATGATCCGTAACAATGTATTAATGGCAGACATACATTGATTTGAATGGGAAAAGAAAAAAGAAGAAAAAGTTTATATATATTTTAATAGCAGTAAGTAACTGACTTCAGTTTGCTTTAGCTTTTCGTCTTTATTTTAAAAGGATCAGGTTAAAGGACAGAACTAATTTAAAAGAAATTTTTCTATAGTAGTTCAATCTCTAGAGAGCTAAGGGATATCAGAAGCATGGCCACCTTCACCAGCCACTGCATCCTGGGTAACCCCTCACTCAGCAGTAGGACAAAAGGGACAAAAGCTGTCCCTTTCCTGGGTGTGGATTCAAAGGTGCACACATAGCCCAGAGAGATGCACAGAGGCTGACCAACATGGCCATGGAGAGCCTTCAGCAGCACACAGCTACAGGACTCACAAAACACAAGGACAGACGGCCTCCTCCTCCTGAAACTTCTTCATAGCCACGCAACCACTGTGGGTGGCAAGGTTTGTTTATCATCATAGGCTTCGTGTTTGTTTTGTGAGGTCTCTGCATGTTTTGGTTTTGGCTTCATGCTTTTGCTGTTATTTCCCAATTGCCAGAGATCCCTGTAAGATCTTGAAACAATCATCCTCAGTCTCTCCCACACTATCATCAATGAGCAGGACTGACCAGGCTTGGTTCTCATCACTGCATCTTTCACCATGTGTCTGTTTTGCTTCCAGGCACAGCCTCACATACAGCCAGTCCACTCCCTAGCCTGGCACAAGGAGGAAATTTTTTAAGCTGCTGAATAGCTGCACTGTTCTGGAACTCTGCCTTCTTGACTATAAATAAACCCAACTGTACATCAAACACAAAACAGAATGTGCCTCTGTTGTATTCTGGCACTTAGTCAAGAAATATTATTCCATGTGTAGTAGATATAATATTCAAAAAGATGGAATATCATTAGGTTATAATGACATTGATATGCACATCCTGGCATAACTCTTGCACTTCAAAGTAATGTACCCATAAATAGTCCCTGCTGGAGTATATTTCACCAGATATTTATACATCTCCTTGGAGTTATGCAGTGCCATAATGCAATTGCAACAGAGACTGAAGACTTCAGTGGAGATTTTGATACTATATTAAGAATAAAAACTAGATTGGACAAGGCCCTGGGCAGCCAGATCTCAGCTGACACAGCTTTCAGTGAGGGATTGTATCACGGGTGTCCAGAACTTGCCTCCAAGACAAATTATAGTTTGATTCTGCCTGATGCCTGTACATACTCCACACTAAAAAAAAAAAAAAAAATTTGTTAAGCATCTTATCTTGTAATTTACTGGCTAATGTTTGCAATGACAGGTTCTCTCCAATAATCTCAGTGGTTGTCATAGACAGTCAAAATTTAGACTGTCTTGGTCTTGTAAATGTTGCTTGGGAGTTATGTGCGTTACAAAAAGTAAACTGAATAAAGTGTAATTTTTCATAGTCATTCCTAATTCCACTGTGAGTCTAAGCAATTTCTTAAATAACCTTAACCTTAGTGCTTATTCACCAGCTTGTTTTAGAGCAAAGATTTATTACTATTTCTCTCAAATGTAACCTTTCCACTTCACATGTAGTTAATCTGAACAAAGTAACCTCAGATAAGCAAAGCTATCTTGTGTTCTACAGTTTAAATAACAATTAAAAATTATTTATGAAACAGATTTCTAGTATTACCTAGGGAATTATGAACATGTTAAGTCACACACAAGGAGAGACAGGTATATGTATTGGAGCAATATTTTTTTATGCAAAATTGTCAAACAAGTGTCCTCTATGAGCAGATTTCTATCAATAATACAGAAGGGTAATTTCCTGCAGTAACCCATTGCATTTACTTTCCCACATAGGTATCTGTTTATGGGGGTGATAGTTCTTTTGATTGTAGGGAAATGAAACTACAGGGAAAACGTACTGTAAATTAAAGCTAATGTTAAGAAACAAATTAACTAAGACAATGGGATTTAAAAACCCCAAGCTGTTATATTTAATTACATGTGGTAGGGCAAGTGTTTTGACCCTGGCATTTTTATATCAAAGGTAGTTAAAAGAGCTGTGCCTTTACCAGATTAGAAGAGAAACAAAGGATGGGATGCTTCTGTGTGATGATCCTTCTAGTGCCTCTTTGGGCCACCATTCAGGAAGGGAGAGAGAGAGTGTAGAAATATAAGGTTCATTACCGCCATTTGAAAACAAGGTATAACGGTTCCTTCTTCTTCTCAGGTACATAATCCAACAATAATTGGAAGGAACAAGGTCAATGAATATCAGATGTAAGAGCAGAAGCACAAGATATCTTGTTATAATATGAAATCTTACTTTTCATTCTAAATTCCTTCTTCTTATTACACCCATATTTGAATATAAAATTAAGCCTGAAATCTGTTTCTGTGAAAGTCTAGGAAATAGAGTTTGTAAAAGTGCACAACATCAGTGACTAATAGGAGAAAAAACCCAAAACTCTTTGGTGTAGCCTTAAAATATACAAGGAAGGAAAAAAATTCATATAGCATGGTCAACCCAACATATGTTACAAAGAATTCAAAGTAGATGAAATCTCATCTCATAGGAAGGAGATTTTGATTAATCTTCTGTGTTAAGTTCAGGCTTATAACTGATATATGCAATTTGGCAACATTACAGAAACCTGAAATGTTTCAAAAGGAAAGTGTTGAGGTACGTCATGGAAACTGTAGTATTTATCTGCAAGGTTTCCACCCATCTTGGTAGGCTAGTCCCTTGTCTCCTTGTAACATCCATTTAGAGACTTTATTTTAAGTCTAGTTAAGGGATAGTGGTTCTATAATAAAAGACACATCATTCACTTCATAGAAATATTTGTATCACAGAAAAGAATGGTGAAGTGTTCCTAATAATTTCAATTTTACTGTACAAATAGAGAAGACAGAGATAGCACGTTTTATTAAAGTGTTTATTTTTTAGAGATTTTTTAAGTTGTGAAAAATCTAAAACCTTTCACAGCAATTAATTTAGTGAAAGAAAATTTTATACTGTAAGTGTTTACACGTTACATATATTGGTTCTGTTCATGTTAAATATACGAATGAAATGTACCATGCCAAGAGTCTGAGTGCTAAATTACATTTTGTAGGAGAAGCTATAATTGTGTCTTTCCTTTTTATTAACAACTACATGTATTACTGAAATGAAACAAAAAGAAATTATAGGAGCTATGTATAAAGTAGATAATTTTAATTCTAGGTCTCTTTTGTTTCTCAGTATTTAACAATGACAACACTCCTACACAGCTGTGACTATAAACTTTCAAGAAATTTGTTTAATTGCCTATTCTCTACATGAAGTTGTTGTCATTATTTGCAGGCTATGACTTTCTTTGAAGGTTATTTTTGGGGACATAGAGAAAAAAATTTTGTCCAGACACACAAACCACCTTGGTATTTCACACTGACATGAATTAATGAATCTTCAACAATGGGAAATTTAATATGTTCAGAGCTGAATGTAATTGCTAAACAGTTGCTTAGTAAAATACCAGCACATTTCTTCCCTCCATCCTCCTCTCCCCTTTTTTTTTACTAGATGATATGGTAATAATCAGTCAGTTAAAAACTTGGAAAAAATTACGTGCTGCTTAATGGAACTTTAAGCACCTTAACATGCTCAAATTAGAGATAATATAGTCATGTTTAGTAATGATGGTATCCCTATGTCCATGTATGAAAAGCAGTACATCTATAACAAAATAGATGTTTTCTAGCCTCAAGAAAACTGAAGATGTAATAAGAGGATAAGACAGTGAAGTGTTTTATTCAATTGAGCACATATAAAAATACCCTCATCCTATTCTGATTTTAAATTTTTCTGTCTTAAATTTTTTAACCCTCATCCTGAGATTTCAGTCATGCAAATGAACCTATTTCAGCACTTCCTTTTGTGGAGGAAAAAAACCCAAAAACAAACAACAAAAATTAAAAAAAAATCTGTCCTGGTTTGAAGGACAGGAGTCTGCTAGGGAAGGCAGGAGCCTCCCTTGGAATGGAGAATGTGAACCCCTTCCCTCCGAATTATTGTAATTTCAAAATTAAAGGGTTCTCAGGCAAAGATATGGGAGTAGAAATAACAGTTCTTTACTAGTATTTATAATAGAGCAAACAAACAACAACTCTTATGGCACTAACAACAAACAGATCCAAGGCCCCGGTCCCGACCCCCTGGCCTGAAGGCACTTCCCCCCCCTCAGTGCAGTGATGGTCACAGCCGGCAGGGAGCACGTGCTATGGTGGTTCAGTCAGCAGGGGAAAACAAAAGGGAAAGGGTGGCTTTTCTTCACAAACCCCCTTGGAGCAGTTGATCCCAGTGCCCCAGCAGGATTCTTGGAAAGCAGCAAACTGGGAGGGCAGGACGTCTCGGCAGGCGGGGGAGCGNGGGGCGGGGGTCAGCAGCCGCCCGGCTCCTAGCCCAGCGAGGAGAGGCGAGCTCAGGGATTCCGGGCACCCGAGCAGATGGCAACAGGTTCAGTGGCTGCTCTCACAAGCAGAGGCTCACCCAAGAGGCAGAAAAAAACAGCTCCAAGCCAGGGCTCCAGCAGCAGCAGCAGCGAAAAACTTCTCTCCAGCAGAGCAGCCCCTTCCCGTGTCGTCCTCCGAAACCCCCAGTCCCGCTCAGCCTCTGCCCTCTCCTTTTACCAGTCCCCAATTCTCGAGATATTCCTCCACCCCCCTTCGAGAGAAAACTCCCCGACAGAACAGTAAACATAGATGGCCCTCTCTCTTTCAGGCTTAGCTGTATCCTTTGTTCTTCTTAAGTACTCAGCAATAAGGGTAATTTAGCAACTGAATGGAAAAAAAATTCTATACTGTTAAAAGGAAACAAAAGGAAAGACAACCCAACCCCCAACAAAATCCCAATCAAACAAATGAAAAGCAAAACACATTTCATAAAAAACATATTTTAAAAATCACTAGGACAAATATGCTCTCATTCCGTTAAGTACTCCAGTTAGATTATAACTTTAATCCCAGAAGATTCAAGAAGAAAATTTGGATATATCATGTAAAATGATGAGCAAATATTTTAGACTAAACAGTCTGAATATCAGAACATTGTCAAGACTATGAATATTACAACTCAGAGTCTGTTTTTCAAATAGAATTAATCTTATGGGGAAATATACAGCAATTACTATTTAGTGTCCATTGATGATGAACTCAGTTTTTCACTGTGAGTTTGGATTTTTCAACTACTAGTTACTTCAGGATGATTTAAGTTGTTTGCTGTTACCATGGTAGAACTTAATTATCTCGGGGCATTCTATTTAATATCTTTCATCTGGATGAAGGAATAGAGTTCATCCTCAGTAAGTTCAGAGACTACACTAAGTTGGGTGGGAGTGTTGGTCTGCTGGAGGGCAGGAAGGCTCTGCAGAGGGATTTGGACAGGTTGGATCAATGGGTCAATGCCAGTGGTGTGAGGTTCCATAAGGCCAAGCGTCAGGTCCTGCACTGGGGTCACAACAATGCCAGTGCTACAGGCTGGGGCAGATGTCTGGAAGGTTTCCCAGTGGAAAAGGACCTGGGGATGCTGGTTGACAGAGCACTAGACATGAGCCAGGGTGTGCTCAGGTGGCCAAGAAGGCCAATGGCATCCTGGCTTGTATCATCAGGAGCAGGGCAGGGATTGTCCCTCTGTACTGGGCATTGGAGAGACCACACTTCGAGTTCTGTGTTCTGTTCTGGGCCTCTCACGATAAGAAAGAAGTTGAGGTGTTGGAGCATGTCCAGAGAAGGGCTAAAGAGGTGGTGAAGGGTCTAGACCAAAATTCTTGAGAGGAACAGCTGAAGGAGGTGGGGTCATTCAAGGAAAGGAGTCCAAGGAGACTCATTAATATCTACAACTACCTGAAAGGAGATTGTGGTGAGATGGATGTCAATCTCTCCTTACAAATAACACGAGAGTGGACAAGGTTTAGATTGCATACTAGAAAAAATTTGTCACCTGAAGGGTTGTCAAGAACTGGAGCAGTCTGTCCAGGGCTGTTCTTGAGTCACCGTTCCTGAAAGCCTTTAAAAGGTGTGTAGACACATCTTTTAAAGATGTGCTTGGGGACACAGTTCAGTGGAGGACTTGGCTGTGTTGGGCTAACTTAATGATCTTTGAGGTCTTTTCTATTATAAAAGATTCTGTTCTGTAGTTCTGATATATATGAAGAAAAAAATGTATACTGAGGAGATATTTCTTTAAGTACCATAATTAGCCAGCTGACAGCTCTCCAGATTTAGCCTGAATTTACTTTTAATTACAGAAATCAAAATTTGTCAGAGAGGAAAAATGCAGAAAGTTGTATTTATTCCTTCTTTTGGGAAGAGCAGAGTGTTCCTGCTGTGCTCTAACTTCAATTTCTCTTGAAAGTGGAGTTATAGAGTAACTGATGACCTTGACATACATGTATTTATTTCTTGCAACTTATTCCTGACAAAAGAGAATTTTCTCAGACTTAGTCAGAAAGTCATACCCATTTATTACTTTGGGTTTCTTTGCACCTTGCATTTGAAATGTATTTAGTCATTTCACCCTATAGAGCTTGGTGATTTCTGGACTGTAAAACAATATTGTATGCATAAAGAAGTGGAAGCTACTATCTTTACGGTCTTTCAAAATCATGTCTATTAATACAAAGTGACCTAATATGAAGATATCTAGTGATTTCATAAACAAAAAGAGAAAAAAAAGTAAGTTGAATTAGTCAAACTAATTAAAACCATAAAAATCAGACTTCTTTTAAAGAGAATTTGGGAAAAGCAGGTGGGCAAAATTTGTTAAGTGGAAAATATAATACAGTTCTGAAAACTGGAAATGAGGCAGTCAGAACAGCCTTCTTAAGGGAATTAGAGCAGATAAAAACTAACACACAAGGATAAACAACAAAAAAACCAAAAAACCCCCCTTTTAAAAATCCATAGAAATTCTTTCAATGAGAACATATGTAATCACTTCTTCTAGCCTGTATAAATAGAAAAACTCAAGTGAAAAGTATTTCCAGTCAAGGTTTTAAGGTACTCACACTATCTAATCATATTATTTTTTCCTCTACTTTAGAAAAACAGGATTTCACATTGTTCATTTCTCTAAGCCCCTTTTCTTCATAGCCACCTTACACACATCTCTTACTTTCCTCATTGTGTTTCCTGTCCAGTTCACAAGAGAAAGGTTAAACACAGGTCATAGAACACACTGATCTCTGTCAGATTAGTCTTTATTAGAAAAACAGAAAAGCACAGGAAGAACAAATGCTCTCATTCAATTTTCCAGCTGTGCAGCACTATGGGTTTCATGTGAGGGCGTTCAATTCCTTCCTTCCAGCCATGTACCAGCCTTCCCAATTGGAAACACAACTTGCTCACAAAGCTGAATCCTGACTATTTTTTGATGAACAGCAGGAGTGGTAGCTACTCTTTTCAAAGAAAATCTATTTAAATCCTTTCTGCTCAAAATTTTCTTGCATACCCAATGTTGACCGCTGGCATTTAAACACCTGAGTGGCCACCAATTATCATGTATTACATACATGAAGACATACTTGAAGGTAGCACACAAAGACTTAATTTTGCTCTTTGAGTTGTTTGAATTTCGTGCCTCATACCAAATCCTTAAAAGTTTGGTTAAGTATTTTTTCTAAAAGCTCCTAAATTAAGGTACATTAGAATCCATGAGCTTAAATCAGAATGGACCAGTGGAACACTATCTCTAAGAAGTTAATGAAATAGTAATTCCATAGTGGAAGACCTCAGAAACCACAAAACTAACTTTAACATGCAACTTTTAAGACTTTTAAATTTGTGGGAATATAGATATAGAAGCCTTTATCCACCACAGTATTCAGTCAATTTACCTCAGCACATAGTTGACCTTGCTTTGATCTCTTTGATCCACAGTTTTAGTGCTTGTTGTTAGCCATTAAATGTATAACCTTCCTCTTTCATTCATTTATTGCATTCCTCCCCACCCTGCACCTTACTCATTTAAGAAAATAGCTACAGGACTTTTTTTTTT
>WEKY01027098.1:4528-17137 GCA_013390045.1 Picathartes gymnocephalus | reverse complement strand
TTTTTTTTTTTTTAATGTATTGAGGCTGTGGCTAGAAAACCATTTTGCAAGGTTCCATTAAAACTGTTAAACGTAAGTATGGGCTTCTATTGGCTTCAGATGCCCATGTTCTGGTGGGGCAAACTGGAGGTGTGGTCTCTATTGAGGAGACATAGACCTCTCCAGATTGTTTCAGTCAGCTCCAAAACAGACACACTGCTCAGCCAAGCTGAGTCCATCAGTCATGTCAGTGGTGCTTGTGCAAAAACATGTTTAAGAAGGGCACATATTGCTGCACAGAAAATTTATGAGAGAAGAGTGAGAACATGTGAGAGTAACAACTCTGCAGACACCAAGGCCAGTGAAGAAGGAGCGGGAGGAGGTGCTCCAGTCAGTGAAGCAGAGACATGGTGACCTATTAAGTCCCCTACCTATGTCTTTGTTTCTCACTCTTCTACTCTACCTTTTTAAGGGCAAAAAGCTGAAACAATTTTCCCCATGCCAAATCTGATTTGATCATGATGGTAAATCGTGTGTGGTCTTCCTTGTCCTTTTGTCAACCTACAAGAATTTTCATCTTTTTTCACCCTGCCTTAATGAGGAGGGGAAATGAGAAAATAGATTGTCTCTATTAACCTCTATTATAAAAGGAGGACTGTGAGCCCATGGAACCAGGATCAGCTGTGGTCCCTTGGAGGGACCAGCCCTAGGGCAAGGACCAACCCCCTAGTTGTGATGACAAGGAAGGCCTCTCCCAGGACACACTGTAGTTCTAAATGTACCCCAGTTCTGCCTCTCCCATTGGGTTGTTGTTTCCCTGCCCCCTTTCTCCCCTACAGGGTTAGGTTCCAGATTGTTCTCCCTTCCTCAGTTCCCTGTTGGTCCCTGTCCCCTAGCCACTCCTTCCCTGTCCTCCCATTGGCCACAGGGCCACATAACCTGGCCCCTTCTGTGTGCCGCCCCTGAGCCCTCAGATTATTGGCTCTGATGCTCTCTCCTCCCCTACCTTCCCTGTATAAAACCCTTGCACCCTCCCAGTTTCGTTGTTCTTTGTCCCTGGTGTCCTTCACGTGTGGCTGCAATAAACCTTGCGGAACTCCATAGGAGACCCCTTCTCATTTCTCTTTATCAGAGGATTACAGAGCCATCCGATGTGTGTGTGCTCGTGGGGAAGCGTGCCTGTGACGCCAAGCGGCTCCTTGCTGGAGATGCTTTCGGAAGGTTGTGGCACCTTACCAACAGCCCCCTGCTGCAACAGTCAGGCACCTGGCAGAGAGACAAGATAAACCCACTATAACGTGGTCATAAGTAGATGAACATCTTCCTAAGGAGAAAGGAACGATTTTTTTTCTTGCACACCTATTCTGCTATTATTGTACATGAGTGTTTGTTTTTCCCTAGTGGATGCAGCAAATGAAAGATTAATAATTACGTATGATAATCAAAGGCATTGGTGAGCTTCAGTGACCTAAGCTCACTTCAGATTTGTGTAATTTTAATATTGTGTTAGCAGGCAAATATGAGTATTTCATCTTCTTTAATGTGATTGGAGAATACGGTTTTCTCATTCATCAAGCCTTGATTTCACTAATTAACTGTTTTCTGAAATAGTGGATTGTTGTTTGTTTTTAAGCCTCCCTTCTCAAGGTTTTAGAATTCTCAGCATGTCTGATTATTTCAACTGTGTGTCTATAAATACCCATTCTCAAGTATACATGCTGGAAATCATTAATAATTAAAAAAACAAACAAAAAACCCCCAAGAAAACAAACAAAAATATGTAATGATCACTTTCATTCTGTCAGTATTGAAGTAATAAATAATTCTTGCACACTTTAAAAATCAAACAAATACCTGAGAAATATGTTTTTTTCTAAAGTGAAGGACATTTCTTTTTTCCATAGAAACAAGTGAAACGAAGAGGTGGTTACTACCTCTGAAAAGTGTGTAAGTGTTAACATAGTGGATAAAAGAAAATATGCTTTAGTGTGCACCCTATCCTTAATGCGAGAATTTAGTGAATGAGGAGTGAAATGCATATTTTTCCACTAATAATAAGTGTTGGAACTTTCTGTCCTGAAGGCTGTATTTGGACTGTTATCTACCAAAACATTCAGGAATTATATTCTCCAAGAATTTTCCAAGTCTAATTACTTTCCTGCCCCTACAGCACACCTAGCATAGTTGTCCATTGCTACTATAGATGCTGGTGTTGGAAGGTGAGGAAAATTTCTGTGGGTTTGGTCAATGTTTGCTGCAGTGTAATGGTTCAAGTTCTGTTTTCCCACTGTGAGAAGTAGTAAATAAACCTACCTTCCTTGTTTCCACAAGGTATGAAATTTCCGTCAACCTTGTTTTTAATCTCCTCACAGACTTCCTAAAGTGAAGAATCCCAATTTGCTGAAGTATTTTTATACAAAAGGAGATTGATCCATCTTTCTGATATATTTTTTTAATTCATGAAATGAACATACATTGAGTGTGGAGGCCGGTAAGCCCACTAAGCCAGGGCCCATTGTGGTCCCTTGGAGGGATAGACCCTAGGTTGAAGACTAGCCCCTTACTTAGGGTGACAGAAAAGGCCTCTCCCAGGATACCTTGTGACACTGTGCAAATGAACCCCAGCTCTGCCTTCCCAGTTGGCACGTTGGCCTTCCTGCCCCTTTTCTCCTTTACATAATTATGTTCTGGAGGGTTCTCCCATCCGTGTTCCCCCATCGCCCCTTATCCCTTGGCCACTCCTCCCCTGCCATCCTGTTGGCCCTCATACCCTGGCCCCTGCTATGTACCACTCCTAGGTCCTCAGATCCTTGGCCCTGATGCTCTCCCCGCCCCTCACCTACCCAGTACGCAACCCTGGACCCTCCCATTGTTCTTGGTCTTCATCCCTGCACCCTTCCAGTGTGTGGATGGGCGTTGAGGTCTGCCGCTGTGTAGGCGCTGACCTCCAAAAGCCTCTGGGAACCCACACGAGGACCCCTTTTATTTCCACCGGCTGTGCATGCGAAAGCGGTGTGCCCCCTCTGCCCTATTTGAGTGCCTTCCCCCGTGGACATGCTTGCAGGAAGGTTGCGGTGTCGAACAGCCTGCGCCTGTGCTGCAACAACTGAGGTGTCAGGAAATTAGAACCCTGTTACCAATTACCCAAAAATTTTAGCCAAATATTTTTACTTGTGTAAAAGAATTATCTCCTGCTTCATCAGTTTAACAGCAAATTAAGAGAGACTAAATTTCTGTACATTTTTGTGGGTTTACTTCCTTGACAATTGAATTAATTTTTTTGCTTTAAATGAAATAAGACTTCTTAATTTTTGATTCAGTTTTGCCCAAAGTTCATTATCATTAAACAAA
Organism: Picathartes gymnocephalus; assembly: GCA_013390045.1. NCBI lineage: Eukaryota > Metazoa > Chordata > Aves > Passeriformes > Picathartidae > Picathartes > Picathartes gymnocephalus. The sequence continues at coordinate 13,807 of WEKY01027098.1, read as the reverse complement.
AAAAAAAGGGTGGAGGGTGGTGGGCTTATTCTGCACAGTTTTTTTCAGACTGACAGATAAAAAAATCCCTCTATCCATGTAGGACCTCCAACTTTCTTCAATACTGTTTAGTTTCCTCGAAACCAATGGCAACAGCCACAGGCTAATTGTTTCAGAATTCAAGCTTTAAACCCAGTGACAGAGAGGGTGGTATTGAAAGAATTAAAAGCTTTTGCAGGAAGTAGTGCAGGCAGTCTGGGCTTCTTTCAAGGAGTTAAATCTAAATCTTCCACAGCTATGTGCACATAGACAAAAGGCTGAATTACAGAAGGGAAGACATTAAGGAATAGAAACTGAAAAGACAAGCACAAATGTCAAAGCTGATTTAAAAGCAGACACTGTCATAGTGTGAGGCAGAAGTTTAAGAAAGGCAAGAAATTGTACTAAAGTCAGGAGGGAATGTAGAGGAGAAGTTCAGAAGATGATCTGAGTTTGCATAGGAGGGATTGACAGATAGGAAGGCTGCCTTGCCTCCTAGACTCTTAGGAGGTGGTATGAAAGATGACAAAGTGCAGAAGAAAAGGTTTTGTACTTCATGTAAGATACCAATTAAATCTGTATTGCTAATTTCTTCCACAGCTCCCCAGACATTCATTCCTATCTATCTTAACTGAAATGAAACTGCAAAATTTACCCTTTTTGTTTTTCACAGCCCCACAGAACTGAGCATACCTGAAATCATTGAAAAGGCACCTATAGAGCTCAGGCTGCTGTCTATAGAATGAGGATATATGACGCTGAAAAGATCACTAGCAGCTTTGTGCATTTATGGAGTAATATGTGTACATATTGAGTAATATGGGGTACAGGTTTGCTCACAAATGATCCCTTGTAAATGAGAGAACAATTCTCGGTCACAACACTAACATGAATTTTCATATAGTTCTAAGTTCTAATCCCCATAATATTCTGATGCCTTAAAACGTCAGAAATAAATCCTCCCTTGTTATATATGCCAATTAAGAGTGAAATCTTTAGGTAACAAATTGAAATTGTATGTCTCACAGGTTAATTTTCTAAGAGTCCTGTTGGCTTTTTGTATGTATCCTGTATTTTTTCAATTAGCTATGGATTTACAAACTATTTGACTGACAAAAATTACAGGTAGAAAACCCAGAAAAATGCTGTTTCATTAAACAGACATTTTATCTACTCAGTCCTTTGTGAGAGAAATCTTTTGTTGTCATGGAGGTCTGTAATTATGTTTACTCGCTTCTCCCAATGAAACACATGTCTCTAAAGATCAATGCAAGGAGAACAGCTGAGTTTTACTCACAAAGTGTGAAAATGCATTCAATCTTATGTGTTTATATGAGGGTGGCCTAACTTGGATATTTTGGCAGCTAGCATTTTTAACAACATATTTTTTCCATGACTGATAATTTTTGTGATAAAAAATGTGATGTTTATGCCTGAGTACTATGAATATTAAAAAAAATCCATGTTTATTCAGAGGGAGAATTTTCTGGAAAAGATCACTGAAGAAAAAACTCACTGGGAAAAACAAACAAACAAAGAAATAACAAACAAAGAGACCCTTTGAAACAGTTGAAGAAAAGGCATGTGAAAATAATTCTCTGAAACTAAAATTAGGATAAAAAATCCTCATCTTAAGTACTTGGTTATTATATCCTACTGACCAGATAACTGTTCTAAAAGCACTAGTTATAATCGTAAAACAATAGACTTTATTTAGAATAAGGAAAAACTGGAGTTATTTTCAGGTTTTCTTCATATAAGAAAATTAAAATCAAGATGCATTTTTTATTGGATTATGTATACAAACCAGGGGAGGGCAAGGCTATGGATTCTAGACTCTGCAGGTACTCTTGCAAAATACATTGTCCTTGTGAAGGATGTTTTAATGTTTATTTTGTTATCTTATTTACCTTTTAAGAAGTAGATAAGTGTTTTGCATAAGAATGAGCCTATTGGATGCTGTTATGTAGAGCAATGCATAATCTCTTCTAGATCCCTCTGTTCTGTCACAGAGAGTAATCCTTTGCTGCTAAAGGGAGTTGGCAATTCAACATAATTAAGAAAGACACAAAACATTCCTCCCTCTCCACTAGCAGGAGGACACTATTAATTTTGTTCAAAACATGAATTATTACCCTTGAGGGTCCATCTGACTTTTTTCCCTTTCCCTCATGGCTTCCTACAGATGATGACCAGCTACACTCATGATGCACTAATTTGTTTTCTATGGTATAGGGAGCATTATATGCTGGCTGGTAAATTAAGAAACATCATAGCCAGGACCCATTCAATTGCACTTTTCAGAGCTCACTGGGAGGTAAGGAGCTTTTGGGGAATGATCACGTATACTCTCTCTCGGTGTGGAGATGGAAATAAATGTAGCCATTCTGCTTAGCAAAGAAAATGAGCATACTCCATGACTTTTCCGATAAATTATTTGAGTGAGACTCTGTGCTGACAGAAAGCAGAGTGAAAGAATAGCTGAATCATTCAGTTCTGTCAGGTCCTTGGATATTTTGGAATTTAACCCCAGAAGCCTTACTCCACTATTATTACAAAGAATGCAGATATATGTCAGATAAGAGTTGTTGAATTTCTTGCTATGTAAGAAAGAGGAGTAGGAGTGATGTCATTTAAATAAGACCTTGGCTGTTCATGAAATCTTCAGGTATTTTCAACTGAAATATTTCTCTTAATTTTCATGCTATAAAACTGTATTAAGCCTTTATAAATCTATTATTATTTCAATTGTTCTTTAAATTTCTGAATGACTGATTTGTATTAATCCAATCCTAGGTTTTGTTCTAGCGATAACAATGAGCTAGGAACCTCAGGAACAGAAATTGCTTCCTCAACCTAGCTTGCAATATAAAAAAAGGGAAACATAATCAAACTTAAATTAGGGCTACCGCATATATACAAAGTACATGCCACAATGGAGACTTCATCTGAACTTGAAAGGCTCTTTGATGTCATACTGATAACATTCAGACAAATGGCTTAATATAACAAGAAGGAATTGCAATCAGATTCAGAATGCAAGAAGAGTGTGGAGAACGTCTAGAGAAATTTCCAAAGTGACAGAGAGCTATGAACAGAGTTCACAGTACTGGTAAAAATGGGGCTTCTGCATTTTAAACCTTATGATTTGTAAGGTTCTGCGACATCTCTTCTGCCAAATCAATTTCCCCCAACATACTTGCTTGATTGTAGTGTGTTAGGAAGTACATCTCACAGTAAAACAGATAGGGTGTGCAAACATCTGTTTGCAGTAACATTGGTAATGATTGGGATTGCTCTCAGGCTTCTGATCTGTATGATGCAAAGCAGTAGTTAGGGAGGTCTCTCTCTCTCTCTCTCTTTTTTTTTCTTTTTTTTTTTTCTTTGTTTGTTTGTTTGTTTGTTCTCTGGGAATTACCAACATAAACCAGCATGATTAGAATTGTGTCAGACAAATAAATACAAGGGTCCAGATAAATACAAGGGTTTTTTCAGATAATGTATTTGTATTTTAGAATGCTGTTCCAAATGAACATGGCCTATAATACTTGTCAATATTAAAATAATGTGCTGCATAAATAAGACAGATTAAAGTGTTATACTTAGTTTTGTGAGCAAAACATTATTTTAACTACCTAAAAGCCCGGCAAACACTGAATTTCTTATTCTGTAATATATTTTCAGTGATATTTTGATGTTAAGGACTTAAAGAAACAAACCAAATCCTAAACTGTTCTTAGTTTCTATATTTTTTTATCTTGTGCAGCTTTTATTTAATTTTCTATTGACTATGTAAGGCTTTCATCAAAAAGAAAAATTTTTTACTCTACTTCAAACAGAATTTTAAAAATGCATATCAAAAGATCTGATTGATCTGTTTTAAAATTACTGTGTTTTTTACATCCTTACGTAGACACTGCATACTCTGCCTAGACAAGGTGAAGCATAAAACCAGAACCCCAATAGTGATAAATACTTTCCATTCTGTACTAAATCTCTCTCTGTGAGGTGTTGGGATATTTTCAGCTTGAATGACTTTGCTCAACAGCTTGCACTGTAAAAGACTCTGCATTGCCAAATCTAGGATTTGTTTCAGAGAAACTGAGATATAATCAGATTTTAATTCTGTGCTAAACTGAACAACATCAGCTGTCATTAAGGTATCATAAAACTCACTGTGCCATCTTTGACAGAAATGTGAACAGTGTGATAGTGGAGTCTGGTTTGTTTCCATGCAGGTGCAGGTACAATTTAATTTTTTACATTCACTAAAATTACAGTGCCAGTTAAAATTTTTCCCCATAAAACCTTTCTGATTGTCTAATAAAAAAAATACAGTAGTTGCATAGTAAATTTTCATCATTTTTTTGGTTGCAGTCCATCTACAGCTGCGTGTGTCTACATATGATTGGGGAAGACAAAAATTTCTGTGATAGTTTAGGCTAGCATTTCATCTACTGTAATGTCCCTTCTTTAACTGAAGACAGGAGAAAGGTGAAAGAACTTGATGGTACAATTTATAACTTTATAACAGGTCAGTAATTCCTTAGCTAAGTGACTTAAGCAGAATGAACCTCACCATGGTATAGGGTTCAGGAGGTTGCTGAACCCTGTGTCTCAAAAGAAGAAAGGCTGCCACTGGTGCTTTCTCCAGGACCAGCCAGAAGTACGGGCACAGGTGGACCACACACAAGGGCTGGGGAGGACTTTTTTCCCTCGGCTGAGGTGTCCTCACCTGCTCTGGTGACTCTTCAGATGTCAAGATGGGCCTATATCACATGATTCAACACATATTAAGTCATTAAGTGAATAAATTCTTACTAATTAAATCTGCTAAGACAAAGATTTCTACTTCATTTTATTTCATTCTCTTCTGCACTAATAAATTTTAAAATTCTGATTTTAAAGGTACTTGCTATAAACCATGTAAAAGTGTTTTTTTAAAAACAGATTTCTGTATCTGGTCTTTTTTGTTACGCTATGTCTGCCCAGATCAGCTGTGGTTTGAGCCCTTCCAAACCTAAAATAAGAAATATCATTTAAAAGGTTAAAGCTATGGATCTCCTTTGGGTTTATAAACATCACTACTCTTTGTTTTTCCATTGGGCTTTGTTGAAAATCAAAAATGTGTATAGTTTTTTTTTTTTCATTTCCTCAGAAATCAAACCCAATTTCTCTAAATTGTTTTCTTCACAAGCAGTGAGCTGTTTCACCATCATTCCTTTAAAACAGAAGGCGGCAGATGTCAGAGGAACTAAAACCCCTGACAAGAATAGATATCTTGTAGATATTCCAGAGAGGATTTCAGCTTGACTTCCTAATTCGGTAGGAAAGGCACACAGTGAAATGGACTGAGGGTAGACAGGTCTCCTTGTCAAACAGTCAAGTTGATGATGCATTTATTTCCATTGTTTTAACTGATTTTTGTTTTTTTCCTTAATTCTGACAGATGGGATTTATCCAAAATTTTGAACAGGTACAGCTACCGTACAGAACAACTAACATCAAGTACAAAGGCTTGTATTTCTCTGTGCGCTGCATATACTCTGTACTAACTTAAACAATTATAAATGCTCTAAAAAGATACTATTTTCTCATCTTTTAAAAGATCCATTTTAGCTAAAGCACCACAAGCTGAGCACTTTCAGTCACTAGTAAAATAGTTAAAAAACTAGTTGTGTTTTTCAACTGTGTTAAATATTTCTGTGCAACAAAAAATGAATAAATTTTTTTTCCGGCAGGACTACCTTGGATTAGTAATCATGTGCAGCTATTGATATTATTTTTCATATTGACAGATATCCTATTCTATTCAAAGTTATACAAGGTGAGCTTTGTGTTCACTGTAAATGATATTCCTGTTCACAGGCACTCAGGGCATGTACTCACATAAATCTTGAATCACACAAGCTTCTGACTCGTGATGGTATGCCACAGAGCTCTGCTGGTAGTTGTTGGCCACCAGAATGTCTTGTGGCATACAGAAATTTGTACCACCACTTTACTCATGCCATGCCATGGTCAACATGTGGCTCTGCAGCAAAATGACATAATTTTTTTCCTCTTTCTTGTTTCTCAATTTTTTTCATTATTTGTCCATATATGACTTTACATTGTTTTGTGGGTTTTTTTGGTTTCTTTTGTTTTGTTTTGTTTTGGTTTTTTTGTTTTGTTTTGTTTTGGTTTTTTTTTATCCTTTAATCATCCTTTAGAAGATATGTTAACAAAATCTTCTGCAACTTATTAAAATAACCATGTCAGAATCTTTCTTTCAAAACATTGTCTAGTGGCAATAGGTATATTAGATTATGTAATAATATACTTCCTCTTTTATCCTCTTGTAGTCATTGTTCCAAGATAGAGATTAATTTTGAAAAAAGTAGTGTTCTACATTGGTGGTTTACATCCTTTTCCTTTAAACAATCCTAAATCTATAGTGCTTCACTGCATTGTGAAGTACGATGCCCTGGATTGTGATGTCATTTACATTAAATATAAAATCTGAATTTTCATAATGTAGAAATGAGACTTTGCATTATATGCAGAGTTTTTATATTCCTAATTCTAAAAAAGTCCATACTTTATTTCACTGACTTTCTCTGGGTGGTAATTATAATTACATCTACCAGCTTACTTCTCAGGTGAGCAATTGCTGTTTGTGCTGTATCTGGTCTTGTTACACTTCACTAAACAAATAACATAGGGAAAAGGTATCAATGCAAAGTGATTAAAATTTCATTTAACAAAGTAATTTTCTGTGAACTCAACAAAGCTTACAGAAATGAAGTGGAAGAGCCTAGTTTTATCTTGCTTGCCGTTACTCAGGAGCAGAATGGGGCTCTGCTAGAATGATTCTGATATAGTAAAAACAGCTGTACGAATAGCTGTTACAGTATTTAAACGTTTAAAATTACTAAAAATATCTGAGTTGAACAGATTTTTTAAAAAAATAATCTTCCCTTTTTTTTTTTTTTTCCAGTGTTCTTAGAACACATAAGCTTTTAAATAATTTGTTCTGGAAATTATAGTTTGGAAGGGAATACAAAGACATCTGTTTCCAATGTTGTCACACTGCTGGTGTTCAGATCAGCTTGCTGAGATAGGACTCATGCTTCTCCTCATCAGAGACGCTGAAATAGAAGATATTCTTTCTCTAAACTGTCACAGCTTAATAACCATGTGTAATTTCATTTACAGTGATGATTTCTTAATGTATTGTTCTGTACGTAGTAGATTGAATTCTCCTCTTTGTCAGTCAGTAGCAATTTCCTGCATACAAGAGAGAAAAATATCTAAAGCTATCTTTTCTACATGAACACATCTGTTTCCCAAGTAATCTATATTAAAAACGAGGTATTGTGCATTGAATTTCACTCCTCTTTCCTTTGTGTGCTTTTCCATTTGACCTCCTGATAAATAATATTGAGTACTGAGGTTTAGTTTAATAAATCTGTACCTCCATATCTATGAGATTAGGTTTACTTTTAAATAATATAAATAGTAATTTAGATTCTATTGAGATCACAAAATCTCTTCCACTGAGTTAACCTTTTTCAGAAATATTCACTATTTGCACACAAATTTTCCAAGACTTTAACAATCCTTAGTATATCTTTCAGACTGAGATAGGACAGAATATATATCATTTCCAAGTACTGAGATGCATGTTTTTCCTCCATACCAGTTGATAACCCAGTTCTGAGTCAACAGGAGGATTTTTTTGCGGTTCATTCATATTAAAAAAAATTAAAACTCTACATATTTTTTTAAGAACTAGTTTCAGGTGGGTAACTGAGCTACTGAGAATGAGTTTTAGTTGAACTATTTGCCACAGACCAGGCTATTTGTGTTCATGACTAAACTCAGGGCTATAGTGTGAGACTTTGACATTTGTGATGCTTCCAGGATCTCTTTCTCTCTTAATTAGCTGCAGCTATCATGAATATGACATGTTTGACTTTGGCTCCCCAAGAAAAGGGAGTCTGTCTTTCCTGTGTGTTCCACTCTCATCTTGCACTAACTGCAACCCTGTAAAAGTGTATTTATGAAGATGAAGGCAGATGGCGCACATTAAGAATAAAATTACTTTTACATTTTATATTCCTCTTTTTTGTCTGTCCATTGCCCTCTGTTTTTGTTGTTGTTGTTGTTGTTCTGTTTGTTTTTTAATTATTTCCTCTGCAGACGGGAAATTTAGTTATGCACAATAACTTTTGCATTTTGCAGATTTAGTTATAGATTGTTTAGTTTGCTATTTATCCCTGTATGTCATATAATGGTCATATTGTTCTTTTCAGTGTTCTTTGTAGACCTAATAGATGCTGTAAGCTTAATAAATTTCCAGATTAGCTACAATATATATTAGCTCCAAATATGTAGACAGTCCAGAAAACGCAGTGTGCTCCATTCTGTTGTTGAGTAGCACTTGTGTACTGCATCTATTTGCAGAGACAGCAAAGGTGAATATTTGGTAGGAGATGCCACCCAAAACTGACTGAGACAAACACATAATGTGAGTTTTATGATCAAGATGGCCGATTAAGAAGTCTACTACAGATGTGTGATAGCAAACCACCATTGTGGTAGAATAATTGTCCGTGGAAAAACATTGGTAAGTATTGGTAATTAAACATGGAATAATATACTTCTGAAAAAGTATTTATTAGTGGAAAAAATAAAATCAAAATCTGAGTATAAGCCATCTTTTTTGATGTGTTTTTGATATAAACTTATTTGGATCATGGCAGCTCTATTTCTTAAGACTGAGTGTATCTGTGTTGTTACAGTACCCTTGAGGTTTATTTTTGAATGGAAGCAATCAAATAGGAGTTTCTCTAGTATTTCAAATTTGATCAAAGAGAACTTATAGTAAATTAAAGTAGTAACAATAATTATTTACAAAATATCAATTATTTTTGAAAACACTTTTTATACCCACTCCTATAAATATTCAAAATTCAGATTTTCAGGTCTTCTATCTTAATAGCAAAATAAAATTAAAAGCACTTCTCTTTCTTTTATTGTGTTCCAACTCTACCTTTCCAGTTCTTGTTTTTCAGTCTATTTTGAATAATTTTATAATAGACTGATGCAGCAGTTTTTATTGGTTAGTTGTATTTTGGTTTGTTCTATGTACCCCTGTTTGGACCCTGTATACTCTCCCTGTCAATTATCTGTCCCCTCCCCTGGTCGAGCGAGAGAATCCCTCTCTCTCTCCCCTGTCACTCTCCTTTCACCCCTGCCCCAAGTTCTAGAAAGGTC
>WEKY01027096.1:9899-23030 GCA_013390045.1 Picathartes gymnocephalus | reverse complement strand
CAATTTTTTTTTAAAAGGGCAAATTAAATACACAAAAGGGGAAAATAGAAAAAAAGACACATGAAAAACATCAGTAAAGAGAGAGAGACAAAAAAGCATAACTGTGCAAGGGAGATACAACTGAAAAATACAGACATAATTAGAAACTGTTATGAAGATGAAACCTTGGTGCAGGGTCTATAATAATACTATTTAAATCCAGAGTAAGATACTCATATAATATAAAGTAATAATAATGAAAAATTAAAGGAAATTAACACACAAAAAATACAAGTTAAATCCAAGAACTGGAAAGAAACCCACCAAGTATATATGTATATATAGCCACAGCTCTCTTCTGAACTAGTGCTCTGTTTTAATGCGATGTAAAACCAAGCACATGGACGGCAGAGATAAGGAAAATATAGGGAGAGGGAAGTATCTGCTGAAACAGAAATGGGAGACTTAGCAAGTACAGAAACATAAACATTAGGGGGGGAAAAGATACAAAGAGTGGATTCAATAGAGAGATACTGAGCCCATTTAAACCAGCAGGACTTGCAGTTTACGGCAATATTTCACATTTAATATTCCTTAGGAAAGGAGAATCTACTTCTGATAATTTTCTACACCTTTTCTGATACTTAAGAGCAAAGTAAAGCTTACAATTATTTCACTGCCAAAAAGACACAAATTATATTCTAAAAATGGGTAGTTTACAGCCTCAAGAGAAAGGACAAACTTTCTACCTGTGTGAGGAGAACATGGAAAATAGGTTTGGGTGGCTGTAATTTTAGCTCAGACCCTGAGCACCCATTCAGGGTGTTACTCTCCTGATCTCACCAGACTTTGGTTTGTGCTGTATAACAGACTCTGAACGTGCAAAATTGCTTCTTTTGGAGCACCAGAAATGTAGCTAATGCACCTCAGCCATTAAACAGCACATATTTGGGACCAGGCTACAGCCAACCTACACAAAAAGCTCCTGAGATGTGCCTTGTCCTCAGCACCTCCTGCTTTTCCCTACTCCTTCAGGCTGCCTAGCTTGGCAATTCAGACACAGTGAGTGTTCGCAGGAACACAAATTGGTAAAAAGTCCATCTCACAGACAATGCTGTTACAGCAAACTTTACATCTTTATCAAATCCCTACTTTATGAGCCCTGATTGCTGTTTCATTGGCTTTGTCAGCAGTGAAATGCAGGATCAGATCTATTGCTGGAAATGATGGGCAACAACCGAGTCCCAGCAATGACAACTGACCTTCCACGGGCATAATTAAATTGCATCTAAATAATTTAAATAAACAGCTAAAGCCACTCAGTTGAAAATGGCATTTTTATTGAGACAAATCTTATTTCTATAGAAAAAACATTAAGTGGTTGTTTTCTGAATCTGTGTTGAAATCCCGGCTGTGCTTTCTATGGCCAACAGAGCAGGTCCTAATTCACTTAATTGCAAGATCTGGAGTCACTGCTCTTTTATAATTGCTTTTGTGAATTGGGAATGAATTGTTTAAGCATCTACTGAGCTGCCATACTTTCTGTATTTTCAAAGTCAAACCAGCATTTTTGTTTATAAGGTATTTGCAACAGAAGGCAGTTACTGGACACTTAGAGTTTAAGTGTGGTTTACATGTTGAGTCTATTATGTTTAATGCAAAAGTGGATTAGTGAGGTCCTGCTCTGTGCTCTCTGCCAGAGCTGGAGTTGGAGAAGATGGATACACATGTACCCAGGTACATGCCCCCAGACACAATCCCTTCTGCTTTATTATTTCCTTCAGTGAATTCTTTGTTTGTCAAAAGGCTTCTAGTACACCCAGAGAAAATGCAGCAGAGTACTGGGGCACTGCAAGATATGCAGCAAAATAAACAACTCTAACACATAAAAGGCACTGCAGAGTGAAGTGGAAAGTGCTGAGGAAGATTATCAATGCCAGTAAGTCCTGAATTACCTGGGAAAAATGGGAAACTCTTTGTTTTCATATCTCAACATTGAAAAAAAAAACAAACAAAAAACCAAACCAACCACCAAATGAATAATTCAGTTGATGTGTAACTAACCTTATAAAGCAACGGGGATTGTCCGAGCTTCAAAAGTGCAATTTTTTTGGTCACGTTTGTGATGGCTTGAATCCGGATCAGGTCTTCCATGGTCCCATACTGGACATCAACAAGCTCTGCCTGCAAAGAGGAGACAAAGTTCAGGCTACAGCTATAATCACACATCACTGAGGGTGCTCCTTGCACAGACACAAAGTTGTTTGCACGAGCATCTGAGCAGAGTCCTGCAATTGCCTTACCCCATCTTCCCATCAGCAATAGCAAAGACCTTGAAAGTTCAATGACAGATAATTTTTTTGCAATTTATCAGCTGTGATAAACGCCCCCCCCACATTTTTTTCCCCCCCAGTGGTTATAAGTGATGCTGATTCTGATGAGAATTTCCCCTCATTAGTTACAGAAATTTATTTAAAACTTTGTAAGGGATACTAATTCACTTCTGTTTATTTTCTTAAAAAGAATCAGAGTCTTGTAAAGTATTTCAGGAAAGGAGATATTACACTGGTCACTTCTGAAAATACACAGGTTTATTTTGTGGTCTCACATGACTCCTGAGCAATCTTACCTAACTATTGAAGCATTTTCTTTTAATCCATCAGTTATGCAAGCATTATACTCAGATAACTACAGTGATAACAGACTATGTTCTGATGTTTACACCTTTATATTAATACATATTTTTCAAATTATTTAGAGTCACTTTGAACTAAAAGTGTTTAGAACATGGAGATCTTCAGCTCTTCAGTTAGGACTCTGCAAGAAAATATAGTACAAGTTCGAAGTTATTATTAAATGTCAAGCACTGGCAGTAATGGAAAAATATTTCGAGATGGGTTTTAAAGTATTGTTTTAAATACATAATTTAAGAATGACCAAGGGCATTTTTCTCACACATTCATAGCAATAAATTCTGGTGAAAACAAAGTAAGAGGATAATCAGTCTTGTACATTACTATTTTAGAACATTATGAAGCTCTCAGGACATCATTGAGGACATTCTGGAACCTTTAAAGCCCTACACTGTGCTCACATGAAACACAAGTACAAGAAGACACAAGAATATTACATCAGTGTTTAAAAATTAAAATAAGAGGAGCAGTACAAGACGGAAAAGTTTTCTCTTTTAGTACAGTTTTGTAACTTAAGTATGGATTCATTGCCAAAGGCAACAGTTCTGATTTTGGGTATCCCTGCACAAACTGTTTAAATTCTAGCAACAGTTGTTCTGGATGTGTAGGATGTGTGAAATTTTAGTAGATTCCTGAACACGGGTATTTTAGGAAAGTATTTACCCTTAAAAAACTGTATCTGTATGAGTTTGCATCTCAACATTCAAGTTGAAACCATACAAAACCTTTGCCAAGATTCCTGCCTTATTAAATTCTTCTAAATCCTTCAGATAAGTTTCCAAGTCTGTAACATGTCATCAGTGCTGTACAAACCAAGTATTTGGAAAGGCCAGCCAAAGTGGTAAGACACTTCTGAACCGGCAAGCATCAGATTCAACATCAAAAAATGAAATATAGAACAGCAAAGCCTGCACTTCATACTATTTCTTCTGAAATGTATGGGCGTTTTGATATCTAAAGAACTAGAAAACTGTTCAGCCAATATAATTTTTTTTTCTGTATGACCATAGTATTTGAAAAGTAGGAGAAAATCAAGTGAAGATTTCATACTATTCAAAGGTATTTTATGTTTTACCTAATCTCATTCCTCCAGTTTTAAAGAACTAACCTCAGATGACGAAAGTGTATTTACCAGGGTGCTTAAGTTCATAACATTTTTACCTCTTTCTGTAGCTCTCATCTTTATTTTAATTTGTACCTACACATATGTCATTAGATACAATAATTATTAGTGTCTCAGAAGGCTTGATAGGTTATGGGAGGTTATATCTAGGTTCATTTCTGGGGATACCTCTACCTAATTCCTTTGGACTCAATGCCTTCCTTACCTATCCTCCCAAAGCAAAAATCAGAGCTGTCATCATTTGTATGAGAGAAAGCACAGTGCCATTTCCTGAAGCAAAATCAATACCCAAATATGTACGATAATGAAGTATCAGGCCATTTGCTTCTCCAGGATGCCTGTGTGGAAGGAAATGAGCTCCCTGCCCATCTACATTCATGTGCTGCTTCTCTGCACATCCCTTTGGCTTGCTGCTTCTCCAGGGTGCTCTCCACTGCTCTGTAAACAACAAAACTACATGTTTGCACAATTATTAATGCATTTAGCAACTGCCCTTGGATGTTCTTAGTTAATTTATGGATGCAAACTGCACCTTCAAGAGTGGCTCACTGGTCTCTCCCAGGCAACACATGCTCAACAAGAGGGAGGCAGAACAGGAGGCCTTGCAAAAGCACAGCTCATTTTTTAATTATGTGGAAACCAGAAGTCAACTCCCTGCTGTCCCAAACATTCTGTAAACTATGTGCTCTGATTCAAATTTTAAAGGTAAGGCCCAATGCCAAAGCTATTAATTACATTCATATACTGAGAGTAGGTGTAAGAAGTCATTGCATAATGAAGGAGCAGCTGGGTATAACATAACAGAGTTTCATGGGCTTTCATCACACATCTTCCACATGAAATACAGGTATGACAAAGTTCAACGGTTATCACATTCTGGAAACTGCACATTTAGCCCAATACCCAGAGGTCTGCACAGGTAATCTCAGTTCTAACTCCAGCTAAAATGACAAACAAAAATTGAATTAAATCTTCTCTTGAGTAAAACTACATATGGCTCATCTCTGGCCAAATAAAGTCAATAACTCACTGGAAGAGTTTAGAACAAAGTCGTAACATTTTGGCAATACAATCCAGAAAGTAATAGGTAGACATTAAAACAGTTATGCAAATTATTCTACCCCTTCCTTTATTCTGCACCTGAACAATTAAGTAAGNGTACAAATACCCAACAAATCCCTCCTTTATTCTGCACCTTAACAATTAAGTAAAATTTGTAATAAAAAGCAAAATAGTTTGCAGTATTGATGAAATCTCATCAAATACAGTACAGCAATAGTACCTCAGAGTAGTCAGTTTTGGTTTTATTTAATTGACTGAGGCTCAACTAATTGGGACTCTTACATCTAATATAAAATAAAATAATGAAAAAATACAACCTCAAAGTAATGGTGAAGAATCCTATTGAATCTAGACCCTATACCTTCTTAATAATCTACTCAGAAGCTGACAGACCATTTATGATGCATGAAGGCCTGTTTTAGTCACAACATTCCTAATACCTCCAAAAAGAATAAAGATTAAATTTCCTATTATTTTTTTCCTTTTTTTAGAAATGCTTACAACATGACATAATCCTCATTTTACACATACCAGCTCTTTGAAAAGCAAAATACCCCATCCCCAACTACCCATACTTGATAAACTGGTTTCCTATGGTAGGATAATTCTGTTCAAAAACAAAAGAGAACTCATCCTTTTATCAGGTGCCAAAAAAGAGCACTTGTCTTCTTGGTTTAGCTATGCCACAGTAAATCCTCTTACCCTAAAACTGGGAAACTGCTAAAGAATGAGTTGTTTTATCCATCTGAATTAGGTACTTACTCCTCGAATCGTTTCAAGCTATGCTGTTTGAAAGATATGACTATTTAGGAACAAATTGTGATGTGCATTGTGGAGTTCAGTAGTACTCCCCCATGCACGAAATGAAGTAGGGGTAGGTAATAAAACAAACATTTTTAGGGAAAGTAATTATTTTATGTTAGACGACTTATTAGCTTCTAAGTCTCAAGATGATGCTTAGTGAGTTGTAAACATTCTATCTTAAAAATTCTAACAGAATCCCCCCAAACAGCAAAGACCAACACTCTGAAAATGCCACAATCAATACAGTCACAGATTTTTATCCTGATTTCTTCTACTTATCTCAAAAATGAAACAGAACAAAAGAGCATGCTTCATCCAGTCATGGATGACAGAGGAAAATAGGCCTTGCAAAGGAAAAATATGAATAACTATATGAAGCAGGTGGCAACTGGGGTCTTGAAGATGGTGGATACTATTTTTAAACCTTGCTTTCTTGCAAATTCTGAGGCAATTAAAAAATAATAAATAGGTTGAAAATAATAACAGAAATATGTTGGTGTTATCACATTCTCATCAGTCCACTTGACTGAGGAGAAGGATTTAATAACAGAGTTATACATCTGCATCCAACACACTGGTTGAGAGGCAGATTGTGGCTGATTTGCCAGGGACATATGAGGCAGAAAAAACACTTAGGGAAGAAACCACAGGAGGAAAAAAATCCCAAAAACCCAGCACAAAACTCAAAGGTGGTACACCCAGGAAGGGATGTTTCTCACAACCATCAAAATGAGGATGGAGTCAGTGCAGGAGAGAAAGCAGCTCTTAAACTGAGTTCTTAAAAGCTTGTCAGAAAACAAACCCAAAGCAGCATGGAGAATGGCTGTGGTTAAAAGTCTTCTCCTCTTCATGGTACCTGCTGGTACGGCCACAGTTCAGTAACCTCAAATAAGGAATATATTTTATCAAATACCAAGTTGCTGGCCCATATTAGCGAATGGATTCTGCACAAACTGCTGGGGAGGTCAGGACTGTGCAAGCTGCAGGTATGAAAATGACACAGTCAAGCTCATATTCCTCATATTGTCATATTCACAGTTCCTGCCTACCCACCAACAGGTTTCTGAAATACATTCCCTAAAGAAACTCCAAGTATTGAAAAAAACTAAATATTTAATACTACTCAATATTGTTCATTCCTTAGAATTAAGACAATCTCTCCAAAAAGCACATATGGAATTCGAGAAGCATCAGCCCTCAGTTCTGTGACTGTTCAGACTTACAACATCCCCTCCTTTTATCCAGGCCAATGCCCTTCATTTGTCCTTCAACATTTAGCTACTATTTTCAGGTTGTTCACAAAATAAAGGCAGCAGAAACATCCAATGCACAATCAATCACAATTAAATAACCTTCAACTAGTCATCCTGCCTAAAATAAAACTCCAAAATATATTTGCAAATTGTATCTGAGAAGGCAACAGTCTGCAATCAGGACATGAGGCAAACTTTAATTAAACACATCGCTGTAATTTATTTGCACAGCTCTGAAATTGAGGCTGAAGGCAGCATTCAGCAGAGCATAAAAGTAAACTCAAGCTGGTTGTAGATCAAAGCTTGGACACCAACAAATGTGAAGAAAGCTGCAAATACAAAACTAGCTGATCTTTAAAATTAGAGAAAAGGAAGAAAGAGAAGGGGAGATAAGGGAGCTGTGCCAAATCCTTTGTTGGTGTGAACTCTGTTAAGCTTTCTGACCAGAGCTGTTCCCACTCCAGCCAAAAGCATCCTTCAATAATCAGGGAGCCACAGCTGTTTCCCTGTGATTGCCACCATCCAAGCCTCCCCCAGGGTCCTGTTGACCACACCAGAGACAAAATACCCAGCCATAACTATCTTTTATATACCTACTGTATTTCTACAGAAATGTTAATATCCAAAGTTGTCTTTCAGCCTTTTTCCTTCACTTGGTTCCAGGCAAAAAGAGTGACAGAGACCCTGTCTGAGCCCAGAAAAGTAAGTAATTACATATCTGGATTAACTGAAGCTGATTTTTCTCTGTTACAAAATTAAGAGATGCTTCTGACCAACAATGTCGGGGAAGATTTAAATCAGAGAACTTCGACATTGCCATGTGTTTTACCTACAAGCCCTGCTCCTCAAACAGATTTCTGACATCTTCATGGTTGCTAGCACCTTACTCTACTGAGACTTTTTCCTTGCTTCAGTATTCCTGCTCCTACAATAGAATTCTGGAGTATTTCAATACAATGTAACTCACTGTGTCAGCTTACAGTCAGAAAGGGTTCTTTGTGTCTGGCTTTTATTACATAAAATTGCACACTGCATTACAGTGGAAGCTAAAGCTGTAATTTATACTAAAACAGGAGAAAAAAGATGTCCCTTAACCTCAGTCTGCTGGAGTTTGGCCTTCAGACCGAGTTCAGCCACAGACACATTTTGTGTTCTCTCTTGCCCAGGTGCCACCTGCCCAGCTCACACAGCCCCACCCAGACAGGGCTCCCCTGAAGCTGCTCTCACAGCTTGCTTTTGCTCTTCCATTTTTGGAAAGACACTGAGGTTAAACTTGTTTGCTTCCCTGCTTCTTACAGTTTATTGCAAGACTTTTTTCCTACCAACTCCGAGGGAGACTGAAACAAGATCGAAGCCTTTTTACAGCCTACAGAAGAGAAGCTCTTCTGTATTTTATGGTTACAGAGCCCCAAATAAATCTGAGCTGACACAGCTCAGTTACCTTTTTTTTTTCCTTATTTTACTTTTCATACTCCCCATCTCTGCTCCCAGTCACATTCTCTGTGTTTCCCAAAAGGCAAAACTGGTATTTAAATATTACTTTTTAACTCATGATGTCCAGCAAGATTTCCAAACAACATATTAGGGTAGTGTTTCATCTTTTCTAACTATATTTTCTTACTTTCTTACTATATTTTATATAATAAACCCAAATCTAGCTTTTCAAGTTTTTGACATAAAACATTGTTATTTTCAGACACATTAAACTGATATTTATTTATTTTAGAATCTCAAAGAACAGTGCCTTTTGTTACAAAAAACTGAAGGATGAGATCATTAGATGCCTAAAATGCTATCAGAAATATTATTTAAACTTTCATTAAGCAGTGCTGATTGTGTGTCACCTCACTAGGGACAAAATTTTAAATCCTAATTATTCTTTCTTGTATGTGTTTAATATTACTTATATTTCCCCCTTTTTAAGAGTTAACTGCAAGGCTATTTAGTAGCATTAGTCCCGAAAGCATGAAGTCACATCACTCACACTTTCCTAAGAAAAAACAGTAATCTGTATTTGCCAGCCTGCTTGGTTTAGCTTATTCAGAAGTAATTATTCATGCAAATATACATTTACAAATTACATAGACTGAGGATAAACTAAACAAAACAGAATTACTCAGCTGTGATGTAGTGTCTTAAAAAAATAAATCATAAGCTACATATATACACAGCAAATTATAATGGTGTGATTTAAACTTGGCCTTAAAATTTTCAATGAAAGGGGTTTATGTCAGAATCCAGTCCTATTGTGGCTGAACTCAACAAATTCTCAAGGCTGGGTGGAAGTTTCCTTGGCTTCTGTGAAACACAGGGAATGAACACAAGACATCCAGAGGCTGCAGTGTCCTCTATATCATTTACATCACACTGAATTAAAACCAGACATCCCCTCCTAGAGCAGCTCCAAGCATTAAGCCTTTAGAGAAGAAGCCTGGAGCCCACAGAAGGTGTATAAAAGCACTTTATCCACAAGCAGGCTCTGCCGGGCAGCTCTGGCAGGGATGGATCCACCTCAGCTGGGCAGGATTGGGACCAAGCTGAGCTGGGGGAGCTCCCTCCACCTGCTCAGAGGCTCCCTCTGAGCAACAGCAAACTTGAGTTATACCCACACGCCCAGAGAAGTAAATTCATCTCCTGTCTGAAATATCAGCTCATGAGAACATCCTGTGAATGCAAACACCACCACAGACAGAATGTGGGTCAACTGGACTGAAACACTACACGTAAATGCTTTAGAATCTAAGTAAAATCAAAATATTTCATTTTATAACATATAGTACGTTTGACATTTTAATTTCCTAGAGACAGGTGTTTCAACTTTGTCCAATTGTTTCAATTTTAGAGTTAGTTTGGCTGCATCAAAACAAAATATCTAGAAAAGAGACTGCCATTTTCAGTCTTCCAAGTCGGAATTCATGATTCAGAACTGTGCTGGTTTTGGCAGGGGTAGAATTAATTTTCTTCACAGTGGCTGTTATGGGGCTGTGTTTTGGATTTGTGCTGAACACAGGGGAGAGAATAGAGATGTTTTTGTTATTGCTGAGCAAGGCTTGCACAGAGCCAAGGCCTTTTCTGCTTTCCCTACTCCAAGTAAGCTGGGAGTGTCTGGGAGGTGACACAGCCAGGACAGGGGATCCAAACTGACCAGAGGGACAATCCAGATAAATGTAACAATAAAACAGACATCTACCTCAGGGAGGAAAATAATCATTCATATGTACAGGTCATCCACTGCATCAAGAGAACACTTGAACTTTCAAAAATATCGGAGAGAACTCTATTTTCTAGATTATAATAAATGCTCTTTCACAAAGTACTTACAGCCCTTGCTTGGCCAAACATCACCCACTTGAACATAGTCAGGGAGATGCCCAACCATGTAATGATGCAAATACAAATCTGAATGTTAAAGCAGCATTTGAGAAAACAATCTGCAGAAGCAAATATGCAGTTGTGAAAAGGAAAATGACATCTTTCCCATCTCCTGTGCATTCTGTTGTTTTGAGTCATTGCATAGATT
This sequence comes from Picathartes gymnocephalus, assembly GCA_013390045.1. Classification (NCBI taxonomy): domain Eukaryota; kingdom Metazoa; phylum Chordata; class Aves; order Passeriformes; family Picathartidae; genus Picathartes; species Picathartes gymnocephalus. The sequence goes on along the minus strand of WEKY01027096.1, from coordinate 12,596 downwards.
TATAGGTCTCTAAATTACATCTGTGGAAAAAGGACTGGGGAAAAGTACATTCTAAAAATATATTCAGATGACAAGAAAAGGACTCCAATAAAAACAGGGAGTGGGCCTGAGTAATATCAAATTCAAGTGACACAAATGATTGACCAGGGCAAGTATATAGATATAGAAATATAGCTTTACCTGAGAACAGCTCATCTCTGTGATTAAACAAGGATATTTTTCTGGTTTTCAACCACCTAACATTTTGGAAGCAGACTTATTTCACAAAAAACATGTAGTGTGTCATTCATGTCTCACAGATAATAAAATTGTACAGGGAAGAAAAAGTTCTTTTTCTGTTTCAGGCTTTCAAATTTTGCTTTTAAAAGTACACTCAAGATTTTGGAGTTGATGTGCATCCTACATTGTTTAGTCATCTAACGGTTTTACATGGCAGCACCATTTAGCTTTTCTTTCAGAAACAGCTGACCTTCATTTTGAAAATTTTGAGTTCACCTTTATCCCATGTGTTCCCAAAGGTTAGGGGGAAGGTTCTCCTGAATTGTGCCAAATTTGACACAGATATTTTGAGCAGTCATCTCTTAACTGTGGGCAGAAACCCCAAAGAGATTTTTGAGATTGGTTCATGTGCTCTCAGCAGGGATGGAAAAACTTGGAGAAAAAGAAGAAATCCCATGCAAAGGACAAAACCTGATGCTTTTTAGAGGGGGTCACAGTAAACCACTCACCTTGCAAGTGGCACCTCAAAAGAAAAGCTGGAAAAATGTTTACATCATCTAAAACATACAGGAAGATCTGAAGAGACTCTGGAATCTGGACAGCTCAATGGGAGGAAAGAGCAACCTGCCCTGACATCATATAATCGATTTTACTGCTTAAAGCAAAAGCTTTGCCACCAGTGCAGCCCACCCAGAGCTCTGGAGCTGGACAGAGCTTCCCTCATCTTCCACACAGCCTGGAATTCAGGTCAGCCTCTTCCACAGCAGTACAGAAACACTCAGTATTATTGTAGTAATACCTCTTGATGGTAACATTCCCCAATAAAAGCAGTCAGGGACATTGTTAGAGAACTATCAGTTACCACAGAAATCTGTGCTCACTTCCTTCTCGTTACCTGTTCTGATCCCTCCTGCCCTGGGTCCTGAACAATCAACAAAAGGAAACTAGAAACAGGAAGCTCACTGTGTGCTCTCATAAATTCTGATTCAACCAAAGATCTCCCTAATGATCCATCTTCCAGCATCCACTGGTGTCTTTCCTTGAGTTTAATAAACACGAGAGACTCAATTCAATACACAAGACAAAGAACAGTCACCGTTAGCAATGTCCACTACTTGTAACTTCTGCTGAAGGGGTTCCCTCCATATTTCTTCAGTTGCATCCACATTTTTGGTACCTACTTCACAAACATTGTCAGCAATTTATCTACATGGTCTGCAGAGAAAATCGAACAGTTGTGAAAGTTTACTTAAGGCAGAGCAACCCGACAGCAGCAGTAAGGTCATCAGGGAAAGATCTCAATTCAAAGAATCAGTATCATCCTCCAAACCCTGACCCTAACACTGCCCATACTGATACAATTTTTTCATTCTAGATTTTAGTTTGTGACTTTACATGATTAATAATGTTTTCCTTTAGCCTTAAGACATAAGGGGTTTATAGGTAAAAGGGCAACAGACAAAAACGTGAGAAAATTTTCTTGAATAAAATGTTTTGTTAGAAAACTGATGCAGTAATTCTTTTTCCAGCAATGTAAAATTTCTAGATTTTTCATACAAATTCATTCTCTAAAATATTCCCCAGGTGAAGATGGTGCCTGGCAAGCACTGGCCTGCAGCAGGAGACACATCCCTCTTGGATGAGAAGGCAGCAGGAGCTTCCTTGCATATTTGAGCAGCTTTGCTCTCCCTTAGTTGTAGCCATTGCCAGACCTCTTCCATCTTTATTCACCTCTTTCTGCCCCTTCAAGGCACCAGCGTGAGGCAGTGAATCTTGCAGCAGACAGGACTAACTCTATATGGTAACATAATTCAGTGGAAGGAAGATAAATTCCTTGAAGTATCTTCTTTCTCACACACACCTGCACTCTGGGCCAGTCACAACCTGGTGATTGATGAGGCACCTTCCCTTTGAACTGCAGAGTTCAGGAACACCAGAAATAATTGGGAGAATAAAACCGATACAGCTCATAATTCATTCACATTAAGGCCCTCTTAATGAATGAGATAAACACTGTAACTAATATTCATTACATGAGGTTAGACATGAGATTTATTTATATTTAGTGGGAGAGACAGCACATCAGACAGAATAAAAACCTAAGAGTGTCTAGGAGAATAGGCCAATGTATTTCCAGCTTTATTTACTTCACACTATTTTTTATTTATTTATTTTTAAGGGGATACTTCTCTCCTGGGATTGCAGTTGGTAGGTGGAGGCATAAGTGCTGTATTTCCAAACAGATTTAAAAGGGAATTTCTGAACAAAAGCTTTTTCTCAGGACATTTTAGTCCAACCAGGGAAGAGGCTCTGGCATTCTGACATTTCTCATACATAGCCAATGCACTTCTGCCAACAGCACCCGGATACCAAACTCACACTTGTCAATTGTTACTGCCTGGGTCTTTTTTTTTTTTTTTTTTTTAAACTCTTTTTGTTTTTTTTTTACTTTTTAAAGATTTCAGTTATTTTATATTT
>WEKY01027095.1:66720-78316 GCA_013390045.1 Picathartes gymnocephalus | reverse complement strand
AAACCAAAACATTTTAAAAAAAAAAAAAAAAAAAGTGATTGGTTAATAAACTCTTGACTCATTGTTTTCTAAAATTTTCATATTATTTACTTTAGGCTTTAAAAAGGATTTTAGATTTTTAGTCATCTTGCAACTGGAGCCTTCCTCCTGCCATCTTTATAAATGAATGCTGAATAAGAATATGATTTGAAAGCTATAACAAAACCTGATATTAATCTTATCATCTGAAACATTGTTTTTGATGACTTACTTAACTACCCTCATAAGACCGTGAACAGAAATGGATCAAAGCCTGTAAGGTTTTTGAGCGTGTCAGTAACAGGCACCTAGGTCTAATACCATCTTAGGGTACTGACAAAAAGAATCTGGTGGAGTTCGACTGTTACAGCTTTTCAGTCTCATCAGTTCAGTCCCATGCAAGGTATAAACAGTTTTGCAGAGCTGTCACATCCTAAATAAACTCCTCTGTATTGAAATTAGTATTTTGCTTTTTAGTATCAATCTGCTCTGTTCTGCTAAAAGCCAATGACAAATTTTCTCTTCAGTTCGGTGGGAACAAGCTCTAAAATAATCTACTGGTAAATATTTCAGTAAGGTTATAATTGAACGGATGATCACTCTTTTTCAAAAGCACACTTCTCACTTGAGAAGTAAGAAGCTTTGAATGGGAAGACTTAGAGCCACCAAGCAGTGTGAAATAGAAACACTGTTAACAACATTAATTGAGCCATCAATAGAAATGAAATCAAAAAATAGTAGTGTCAGGTAGGAAAAAAAAGACACTAAGATTTTAAAATGTGGGTATTCAAGTAGATAATGGGCATATTTATAATACTGATAAGAGATGGGAAAAGAGGAAAAATCAAAGATGCGGCTTCTAAAAAGTGCACAATCATCCAAGTGTGCCCGACAAAGAATAGGAACCTTGCCCAGAACAATCTGTGAATTAAAAGCACAAAAAATGTATGGTACAAAAGAGATAGGGCAAATAAATTTTTGTGCACATGAAGCATGGAGGAAGCAGATGAGGAGAAACAGTTGATCAAATAAATATATCCCTATCAGTTTGGCCAGAGGATGTTTACCTACAGGACACTGTGTACTAGCTTAATAATGCAAAATATTAAAATTCGTAAGAATGAAGAAAACGTCCGTCAGAAAACACCTCAACATGGCAATGCAGTTATGTTTTCAGAAGTGATGATTCAATGCTCATTGCACTGCATACAATATTCTAAAATAAACTATCCATTTACTATATAGTTACCTCAGATTTGTCATAAATTTCAGGAGGTAATTCCTGTTTTCTTAATAATTAGAGTGGTTCTGATGAGCTGATTCTCCCCTTGGTTGGTATCTGTAGCACATTCTGACTCTTAGATTTGTGTTAACTCAGCTGTCAATGGATTTCAAAGAGGTGACGAATACAGGAGGCCCCAAAGGGAGCAATTTGGAACAGTGCCTTTCACAAGTCACATACACAGCAAACTCTCCTGACTTCACTGGAATACACAAAGTCAATGGGAACAAGCACGTAACAGTATCCCTACAAATCTAGCCCTGTTTTATCGTATGGGATTTTTTTCCTTTTTTATTTAATTATTTTATTATTCTACATTATTATGTAGAATCCAGAGCCCCAACAAGTCAGTTGTGGTCATCCCAGAACAATTATATTAGTAAAGGATACAGGAGTAATATTAGATCTGTAAAATTTCTCTTACTATGTCACATGGACAGTTTAACTGTATACAACAGAGCTTGAAAAACCAAGAAGATACATCTTGAATTTCCAAAATATATTAAGTATTCAAATTGTAACTATCTGATTCTACACTGTTCATTTATACACAAGTAAGTGTAAGAATATCTCACCCTTAAATTTTGAACTTTTGTTAATAATGAGTTTTAAAGTTTTCTTGTTTGGGGTGAATGGTATTATTTTAGTTACCAAAAAATAATCAGGTAAACAGGCATAATATACTGAAGGATGAAAAGAAATATAATTGAAAAACCACTTTTCCAATCTTGCTTTCTTGGAGATGATATGAAATCCAAAGAACATCCTGAAAAAGTTAATAAGTCTAATCTATTACTGTAAGGCTGGGAGGATATTTCATTTCCTAGCGTATTACCCTTACATGATTATTACTTTGGGCCAAAAAAGGACTTTACAAATGACATGGAAACTGAAGAGAACTTTCTATATTTTACTGCAGGCTTTATGTTATTGGGACTTCTCCAGAGGTACTTGTGGAGTGGGAAGAGAATTTGGGAAGGGAGCCCAGAAGTGCAGAGGAGGCTGAATAAATTCAGAAAAATTACAGGAGCTAGTTGATGAGCTAGATTTGAGTGTAGTAAAAATATATAGATAGAGCTTAGGAGAATGGTGGGGTTTTTTATGGGTAGCCTAATTTAAAAGTAGCTGAAAATAGTGTAGAAACTCATACAAATTTCAACGGACTGCAATTGTAGTACTAGAAAGATTTAGGAATTTTGAAGCACATCCTTAGGAAAATTATAGAGGTAGGCATGGAGGAGTCAGCAATGCCACTGAACTTGTTCTATATTAAGCATTGATTCTGTTGCTCATTTCTGTATCAGATAAATATCTGTGTAAATCATAAGTTTGTCAGTGCGTTTTCCAAAAGACTGTGTCTTATATGGTTGATTGGTGCAACTTTCCACTGCAGACAGTGCAAATGACAATATATTTCAATATATTACACCAACAAAAACTCTCGAATCAGGTGAGAACTTCTGTGAGCACTATATTGATGCAAAGATTTCCCTTTTATTATGAATTATTAAGTCTACTTATTTCTTCTCTTGTGGTCGTTAAAGCCACCATGTCATGCATGACACTCAGCACTCAGCACTGCTGGGTTAACAGTTGGACTTGGTGGTCTTTGAGGTCTTTGCCAACCCACCCAATTCTGCCATTCTATGCAACAAGCATTGCTCAGGTCAGTAGGAGTCATATAACTGAAGTGTCAGCACAGATGTGTTCAAGGGAAATCACAGAAGATGAGCATAGTCATGAATTAGGCATAATCCTTCTTGCTGGAGGACACAGTCACAGATGGCTGCTACCAGCAGTGCTGGTGTGTCTGCTCCTGCATGCCCCTGGAGATGCAAGAAAAAAGCACCTATTACCACAAAGCCAATGGACACGATTATGTGAGGTGGCCAAAGACCTATTCTTTTCTTCTCCCAATCTTTGTTTAACCATGTAGGTTTTCCAAAAGTCAGGATTTGGACTTTTGTTTTCCACTATATTTCAGTCCTTTTGATTTTGACTCAGCATATTAGATGTCTTTAAACTAAGGCAGTGGCAAATACAAAGAATGTTTTAAAAAATAAATACAATAAAACTAATAGGAAAACTTTCCAATTTTTGTGTTTTGGTTTTACTAGCTAATTCAGCATTTTCAAATGTAACTACATACTGGAATATATTATAACCTGATACGTGTAAGACCAAATTGCATTTATAATTAAATTTTAAGTATTTTAAACTGAAATCTCTTTTCTTAAATCCTCCTAGTTCCTCTGCAGCCATTAGCAGCATTGTGCAAATTCCAAAATTTTTTTACTGGAAAACAGAAAATTAATATGAAATCTCGAAACTAGGTTAAAATATTGCTGTAATTCACCATATGTCCTGACAAAAACAGGGCTATTCTGGGGTTCTCAGGACTACACCTGGCTTTGTATTAGCATACTATCATTATACTGAATCCAGTGGACTCATCCTGAGAACTGCTGATGTAACTATCAATGAAATGTGGAAAGAGCATTTTCTGACTGTATCCAAATATATAATTTATCTTCCCTTAATCATAAACAATTTACTTGTGTAATCCTTAGGTTTACAATGCAATAAGAGTTTTCCAAAGACCACTTTTAATGAAAAAATCTAGCATATATTGTGAAATGCATGGCTTCTGTTATAATTAATATTTATGAGTCAAATAAAATATATGTGCAGAAAACTGTAATTCAAAAACTCAGTATGAAAAGAAACAGGAAAATCTACTCTCATGGATCTTATTCTGGACTCCCCTTTTGCCTTCAATGGGCTGAAACAACAGGCAGTTTAGAGGCTCTTTTTATATTCTGTTTTATAACTTCTATTTACCTTTGGATCACAGCTCATGCACAGAAGCAAAAATGCAGCTTCTAGTATAGGCTTTTAAAAGAATACTTTTAATTAGACTAAGCTTCAGTTCCCAAATAAAACTGCACAGTAATCAAGAAAGCTAACTATAGTAGACTGTGAAGTTTTCATTCTGGGTCAGATTAAATAGCGGAGGAAATGTTTTGACATTCAAGTAGTTCCATCTCAAGACTATGTTCAATGACAATATCTGTACTTTGCATTTATGTGGTTCATTTTGACTAAGGACTCCAAACTACACTTGCAGGTATCCTCTTGCTGGGTTTGAAAACAGCTCTATGAGGAGACAATGATGGCAGAGGGTTCATTTTAACTGCCACTGAAATACAGCCACCTCTGAGATATGATATGTCAGCCTCTTCAAACAAACCAGAAAATAGCACAGAAATGTTCATTTTTTCCATACTTGAAAGGTGATTAGAGGTTTTCAATCTACTAAAAACAGTTTATAGAAATTATATTTGGCAAAAAAACCCCTAAATCTGTAGGAATAAATAAGTCAGTCAATGCTGAATGTGCTAGGATCATTTTTTAATTACTGGTTTTAGTAACTAGTGTTTTTCTTTTCATAAAGCTTTCCTCCTAACATGTATTCCTAGCTATCACTACTATCACTCTTCTTTTGTTAGTGAAATCAATTATGTATTATAGTAGAACTTCCGTCTGAGTTTGGGAATACACAATAAATTAAGAGGAAATAGATAGTTTAGGAAGTACATAAGTTCCAAGTTGTTACCTGTGCCTTTGTAAGATAACAATGCAGTCTGTGGAATTTCTTCATAACATAACCAAATATGTGGATATAATTTCTACAGTGCATATTATATATGCATGTGTACATATATATATATATACGTAACTCATGAGAATTAAATCAAACAAGTTACATGCATAAAGATATATAAGGCTAATAAGATACATAAATATGGGAAATATAAAAAATAGAACTCAAGGTCAGAAATAGTATCCAACATCTCTCTAATCCAAGTAATCAACCCAGTCATTTCTGCCTCAAGCCTCCAGATTCTTTCAGTTCTACTGCAAAGATAGTCTGTTATTTACAGGCCTTGAGGGGTGAGAATTTATCACCCTGGGAATGCCTCTGTGGTTAAGTTACTTACAGTTATTTTCCTTATTTCTATGATACAATGCAACTACAACACATGAGGCTATGATGCATTTTGTAGAATCCTAGGGAAAATGGGCAGTCCATCTCTCTGTGTCTGTGCTGGCTGCATCCCATCCTGGTGTTTGACAACAGAGTTCTATGAGAGGACCAGCCCTGCTGGAATCCCTTGTTTGCCATTTTCCAATACCCCAGGGCTCGCTCTTTATGAGTAACACTGTTCCTAAATCTATAAACTTATCCAACTAAGATTTCAGACCCTGGGAAGGATATGATGAATTCCCACCATTTCCTTCTTTGACATTTACAACAGTACTCAGCATCTGTAATGTTGAAATTATGGAGCCGTGTAAATCTTACACATTCTGTGAGAACAAAGCAATGCAACAATGAATGTAAACCTGCCCAGGAAAGGTAGGCAACTGAATGTAAACAAGTGAAAATGTAAATTGTGTGTCTGCGTGTATATTTTAAATAATCTTCCTTATAGTCCAATATCCTTCTCCATTCTACTTCCCAGAAGAAAAGCTGGCTATCGGGAAGGAGATCTTCAACATTTTCTAATACTACTATGTTTCGGGGTTTTTTTTTTTTTTAGAAAGGAGGGGGAAAACTGGTACATTACATATCACACTCTGTTCTGTTTAGGTCCAAGATAATTGACAAATATTGTCCCTTGAATTTTAGATAAAAGAGAAATTGTACCATTTCACTGACGAGGAAACATTCTTCTGTAAAGTTGTTTTAAAGGCATGTGTCTAAAACTTGTAAGAGTTCTGTTTTTTTGCAATAAACTCTAGCATGGAAATTACATAAACAAAATTATGGGGTAAGGTTTATAGCCTTGCAAAAATTACTTTTATCAGATATGTCTCTGATTTGTGACTTAAATACTGCTTCTTCAAATATCTTGCATAGTAAGAGCTATCTTAAAATTATAGGAGTCTAGGGAAAAAAAAACAGCTTAGACCAAGTTGTCTGTTCTCTGACTGCTCTTTCCTGGAAATTGCTTTGTAGTAACTGGTAAGTTAATTTCCCAAAAAGGCTTTGTTCTATCCTTTCAACCTTAACCATTATGGTCAGAAACACAAGCCGAATGATACACATCAGCAAGAAGTTGAAGCTGAGAAGTCACAACCCCATGGAATCAGAATTGAAGTTTTCTATTAGTGGAAAAGGAAAAAAAAAAACCAAAAAACTAATTTTACACATAAAGCCTTTCTTATTCCTACCATTCCACTTTATTGGATTCTGTAGAATTAACATTTTATATAAAATTTTAGGGTTTTTTATAGATGTTTTCTTTTTACTTATGCTGTCTCTCTCTCTCTCAGTATCATAATAATGAACTCACTTGGCCTTTCTTCAGAGGTGCTAACATGTCCCCCAGACTCTTACTAGAGCCGCCTGAAATTATAAGTGCTCAATACCTCTGAAAATCAGACAGTGCCTATGATACTATTTTTTTAAAAGAGGAGGGATACAAGGCTATCTTATACTTCATAACATTTTCTCTGAAAAGTTGTTACAATCAGGCAAATTAAGCCATCTCCACAGGACATTTCAACACTTTTTCAAATTTCTCTGAACAAGTATGTGCTTTCCTTTCTTGTTACTAGATACATTGCATTCAATGGTTTCAAATCTCAATTTTTGTGGGTAGACCTTCACAGCACATCAGCAACAACCAATTTTATTACAAGTGTTCACACAAGCCATTGCTTACAGCCAGATGAAGAGCATAAAGAACGGAGGATGTATATGAATGTCATGGTATGGAACAGGGAAGGAAGGGAAGGCAATGCAAGGCAAGGCAAGGCAAGGCAAGGCAAGGGAAAAGGGCAGCAGAATGACAGAGAAGAGACAAAGGAGTGAAAGACATGCCAGTCCATGGCTTTCCAAATGTGATGTTTCAAAAGCAGCCTATATCTCAGGAGACCCAAAGCTGTTGGCTGCTGAAATCCAAGATGTGCTAGTCACTCCACTTGCTGTGTTTCTCCAATCTTTTTCTACTGCTGCTAATTCAGACAGTTGGAGATAAAGGGCACTAAGCTAGATGGGCAATTGATCCTGCTAGACCTGTTGCTCCAAAACACCCCCACTCCCGCCCAAACAAACAAGTAGAGAAAAAACCACAAGTAGACTACGAGTTTCTGCTGTCTTTACACAGGAATCTTGGAAACGGAGGGATTTTAAACCACATCCACAGAATTCTTTTGGTCTCATGCACTGATGCTTGCAAATTGGGATGCTGATAATGGAGTTGAAGCTACAGCCTGTCCCTCTCCATCCTATATGGCCGCCTGAAGTTCCTCGTGGAGGAACGGGGTGATTGTGCTTAGGTAATGAGGGGCTATTTCTGTGTGTCAGCCCACCAAACCAATCAACAGACCACCCTAGTGCTGCCTTAGACTTGTAAAACAAAGACCATGCAGGAGTGACCGAGATAAAGTAAGCAAAGCCAAAGGACGGAGGACTGTGTCAGGACTGCCCGAAGGTGCGGTCACCTCGGGCGGCTGCGGGGGCAGGTGCCGGTGCTGATGCCGGTGCCGGTGCTGATGCGGGTGCCGGTGCCGGTGCTGGGCGCGGGTGGAGGCTGCCGGCGGGCAGCCGCCGCTCCGAGCCGGCTCCGCCTTGAGACTGCTGCCTCTCACAATGAAAAAGCAGAAAGCGAAGGTGAGGCTCTCCTGTGCCCTTTGCGAATCCCAAGTGGCACCGGCGGGGAAAGGAGAAACGGTCCCTGCTGGTGCTGCTGGGAGGGATAGTGTGCTTCTTCACTGCTGCCCTGCAGGAGAGGAGGTGGAGGAGCCGAGCGCTAAGCGGGGACACAGCCGTGCCTTGTTTTAGCCCTGAGAAAGGCGGGGGTGAGAGAGGGTAACTTTGCCTGCAACCCTGAAGAACTGCGTAGCTTGAAAAAAGGGTGAGTCGCGATGCGCAGTCCGCTGAACACAGCCAGCCCTGTGTCACCTGCGGGGCCTTACAGCAAAGAGACACCCTAGAGGAGGTGAGCGTGTGTGGGCGAGTTGGAAAGGAAGGACGACGCTGTCCCTGCTCCGGCCGGTGTGTCCCTGCCCCCTGCATGAGTACGTACACGCAAACGCACGAACTAACACAACATACAAACGCACACATGCACACAAAGATGCAGCAGCAGCATCGACCATCTGGAAATGAGGAAACCAGAACCTGCTGTTACTCTCCCGATCATTCCCGCTTCGGGGACAGAGCCAGCACCTCGCTGCGCCCACCCGTGCCCCACTGAGGAAAGCCATCCGCCAGTAATCCCATTCCCATCGTCAGTAACACCATAAATCAAGTGACTGAGAAGGAAGAGGAAGGGAGGGGCTGGCAGAGCATGAAGGGAGCGGGATTGAGGTTGGAATGGGGGAAAAGGGAGATTGCAGAGGTGGCTGAAAGAAGCAGGGCAGGCTTTGTCCCTGCTAAATACTCCCACATGCCAGGTACCCATCAGTGGAAGTGGAAATGCTTTTCATTTTCTCATCACTTCTCCTGTCAATGAGCCGTTTAAAATCTCAGTGCTTCATCTCCCTTTCATTTTGAAAGCTGCCCTTGTTCCGCTTGTCACAACTGCAAGAGGGGAACAGAGGAACAACAGCAGCGGCAAAGCTTCATTTTAGCCAGGCAGACAAAAGTCGACCTTGGTGCTCTCTCTCTTGGAGCGACAGTCAAACAGAAGAGATGGAGGAGTCTTGTGTGATCTGGTCATTTTGCTTGATTTCCTCTCTGATTTGCCTCCGCTAACAGATAGCAAGATTTTTTTTTTTTTTCTTTTTTTTTTTTAATGGAGGGATGTGCCAAACTAAAGGCATACAAGTATCCGTGATTTCTCTCCTAAATCCCAGGAGACAAAGCTTACTGATGCTACCTCATTTTTTCCCTCTGTTTTATGCCCTCTCCCCCTCTTTCTGTAAGGGAGTTGGACAGTGGAGTTTTCCATTCCCTACTCCTCCAAACTTGGTTTGTATCTCCCTTGCCTTAATGGTGCTTCTGATTTCTCCCATGCCGTGAGGAGAGGGAGCTTTCCTGGGTGTCTCCTTCATCTAAAGGGAAGAGCACAGTATTCATCACCCACGGTAACTGACCAGGAATCACTCTGCTTGGCCTTTTCTAAAGGCTAGATCGTGGATGTGTTTGTCTGTTTTAATGCCTTTAGTGCCCCTCAGTTTTCAGTGGTGTAATTTCTTTGCTTTTTTACTCCATGCCTGTTGAAGGAATATTTTGTTGGAGATTGTTCCATGCATAATGGGATACTGTGTAAGGAAGATTTTCATCGAAAAAGGAACAATTCCTCTTTACTTAGCTCTTCCTATCACCCCTTCCTCAGCAGTTCTGGTAATTTCCTTCCTTCCACCTTCTCTAACCTCTTTCAAGTATTGTTGAAAGTTCCAAAAAGGCATGAATTTATAGATAAACATGAAGGATTTGTTTTGTCTATATTAATATATCCAAGGAAAGCCTAAATATTCAGATATGAACATGGTTCCTTAAGCATCCTGGGATAGACATGTGTAGTGATGGGAGAGCTGTGGATCAAGACTAGGGAAATGGTGACAGGACAATGACAAAAATAGGAAGAGCCTGAGAGGCAGATATCAAGCAAAGCTGTGGAAGTGGTCTGGATGACAGGAATGACAGCAACAGTTTGAGTGTTGTGAGGTGGTGCCGGACTGTTCAGTAGAAGTGTTTAAGCAAGGAAGGTATGGGCTAGAGCTTGCGAAGATGGGGTGTGGTAAAAAGGCCTTGCCAGGCAACGGGAGAGCAGATGTAGGATCTGGGAAGTCATCTTGCTCCCAACATCTGGAATATTTTACATGCGTAGGTATTCATTCATCATTTGCCTCTGCTTTCTGGGGGCAGGAACTGTGTTGACACAATGGGAATGTAAATCGAAGTAAAATGCTTTCATTCACGGGAGTGGAGAGAGAATTAATGTAAACGCCCAGAATAGATGCAGTGCTGCAGTGAGCGTAAGCCAGCTCCGTGAAGCTTGGCTGCCTAAAGGAACCCGCATCCAGAATGTAAAATCTCACCTCCTGGGTCGGCAGTTTCTGGGAGAACCGCCCCAGTCCAAAGGAAGTCTATGGAAAGTGCCAGGGTCGGCACCGGGGAAGCTTGGGCCCTGACAATGGGAAGAAGGAGAAACAGCTAGTTTTGCAAAGCCCATTTTTCCCTGTTTCTTGGGCTGTTTCTGGTGCTGCATCCCATCTTTTGCCCTCCGTGCCCAGCTGCGTTTTTTCCTCCCCCCACCCCCAAGGGCAAGCGGCGGTTCTCAACAGGTGCTGGGGAAGCCGCTGCGCTGCGCGGCCGCGCCAGCGCGTCCCTCGGTCGGATGCTGCCGCCCCGCGACTNCCGCGCAGCGCACGGCGCGCCTGGCCGGCATCCAGCCCGGGGCTGGCGAACCCTGGCACCCGGCACCGAGAACGCGCTGATGGCAGAAGGCTGAACCAGGGAAAGGAGATGCCCCCAAAGGCCCGGGTCGGTGCTGATAGCAAACCGTCTCCAGCCCGGGGCAGAGCGCCGGGAGCGGCTCCCTTCAACAGATGCAGAGAGAAGCTGCCTGTAATTACAGTGTGCATAAATGTCGCAGGCAAGCCCCTTCCCCTTGGATACCCAGCGTCAGGATAACGCGGGATGAGGTAAAAGCCCTCCACACCCTCCCCGTGAAACGCGAATTGTCTTTTTCAACGCGATGCAAATGGGGGGAAAAGCAGCTGCAAAGCCCTACAATAAACTGTTTCATGCAAGCCAGCGCCAGCTCAGGAAGGCACGCCTTTGAATGCCACCCCCACAAGACACCTCCTTCCCACCCGTGCAGGCAACCTCTGTAGGCGATAACCAAGTCTGAAAACTCGGAGAGGATCGATAATGTCTACTAAATATTCTGGGAGTGTATGAGTGTGGCGGGGAAGAGGGATGAGGATGAGGAGGGGGATAAAAGGGTGATTAATCGGATATTAATCACTGGCCACAAACAAGGGGAGATTATTTCGGGTAGGCAGCCGACTGTGGGGAGTTGCAGAATAGATCCTTTTACTGAAGGCACGCGTGATGGGATCGGCACTTCACTGTTTAGCGATGCCTGTGTAATTCTGCAGGTGCACATTATTCAAGACACATATTTCTTATTTTCTCTGTGTGTAGCATTTCCCTTAACTGTCTGCAAGCACAGACTTAGTGGAGATATTTATGCCGCTAACTAGACATTTCCTTTTTGCTCTCCTTTCATGAACATAGAAGCAAGAAGAAAGCAAAACAGACCCTGCCTCGGG